>JAABKJ010001053.1:0-31772 GCA_011634705.1 Andricus grossulariae
GTCGGAGCAGTGTTGCGGAATGAACGTGTTATTTAAATAAGTAACACGAGAATTCTAGATCAATCTAAAATATCTATGCCTTAAACCTATATACCTATCTACCCTTCACCTATATACCCATCCACACATCACTACTTTACAACTGAGCAATTCACGCCTACCCCGAAAGGGAAATGGCTTAATGATATAATAATAATAAGTACAAGGACTTAGACTATATTTCTTTTCATTAATTATGAAACCGACCTTGTTCAATAGTTGAACCGTTTTTTCTATATTGATAGAAAAAAACACATTCATCAGTCTTTCCTAGGGATTATAGAAACTTCCTTGTGGCATAAGTACAATTATATGACCATTTATTATTATATTCCAATAAACTTAGTAACTTCTCCGTTTAATATTCGCAATAGTAATTCTTGAATTAGTGACGCTATATCCTGGCTTGCTATTTTCTTATTGTAAAAATAAATATTATAATATCAAATTTTACAACCGAAAGTTCATTCGTGTAGGTAAACAAACGATAATATCCCTTCAGCTCTCAATATACCCATAACGGGGTTCATAACTTTCGTGAAAATATATGGATAGTTACAAAGACCGAAAGGCAAGCACGTGAACTCGATAAATTCATCGTCAAAAATGAATCTTAGAAACTTTCTACTTTCTTGAGCGACCGATACTAATAAGTAAGCGTCTTGTAAATCAATGCTCGTCATATAGAAACCCTTTGACACTATTTTTATACCTGTTCTGAAATCTTCTAATTTAAATTCGTTGGTTTTAATAAAAACGTTTAACTTTTTCAAATTTAAGATAAAGCGATCGAAACCATCCGATTTTTTGGCTGAGAAATATGTTTAAAATATAGGAAAAGAGGGACCTCGTGGAGTAGATGACATGGTTGTGGAAGAGCTGACAAACTGCGTGGGCCAGGAGTTCTAGGGAGAACTAAATGAGTCGGCATTATATTGGAGTTCTTGTGTAGTTGTAGGTAATGGTGGCATAAAGTGTGAGGAGATGTGGAGATTTTGTTAATATCAGAAATGTACAAAGCCAAGTGTCTATTGATTACAGATCCGTAGATGACTATTATTGCTATTGCAATATTGCATATATTAACATTCTGCCACCCAAGGAAATGTTAAAAATATCATTTCGGAAAAAATTAATCATTCCATAAATAGAAAGACAAAGTACAAAGTGGTATTTTTCGGAAGATTAAATTTTGCTTAAGGCTGAAGAAATTGGTCCTTAAATTAATTTTGCTTCTCAATTAAGATGAAAGTATCAGTCACGACTTCTTCGTTTCACACTGGGATCTAAACGAAATGTGAAACGCTGTGGGTTGTTCCCTTATGATTACGAGGCAAGGGTTCGCTCCTCCGTAATCCTCTGTATTTTATGGATATGCGCATTTATTGCTTAATCAAAGGTGGACGCGGCGCAGTATCGCAATTAAATATCCATTACGGAACCCCTGTAAAAATCGTAACTTAGCCTCGATATCGGGTTTCACTATAAGTATACTCAAGGTAAATGTTCTTTGGTGCCTAGATTTTCTTCCTTGATGATCTTTACTCGGTCGTATTATTATACAGGAGGGAACCATCATATAAAGAAGCAATACCTGAATTAAGTGAAAGAGGCAATTAGATACTCGTATATAAGAATAAGCATATTTATGAATATATGTATGTACAAGAAAAATTATATAATTTATAAGCGGTTGAGAACAAATTCAAAAATAGTCAGAGGCCTTTCAAAAAATACGGCACAATGCTAGGGGTGTAGAGGTTAACAGGATTTGTGACGTAGGGGAGAGGGTGTTAAATCAGAATGTAAATGAAAATAAATACACACTTAAAATTCTTTCCCCCATCTCCCTCTTAAACCTCTTTTTAAAGAATTTCTCCTGTTCCTCTGTTCTCAAAAAAATTCTGCCTTTCCTAGTTTTTTTCGTTTAAACGTGAACTCAATTAAAATAGCTCAATAAGAGAATCCAACGATTTTCCGTTCAAAGTTAGTACTTTTTACTTGAAAAGTCTGCTATTATATTTTTGGTCCAGCGTTCATCTCTTTTGGTTGAAGATTCTGCTACTTGGTTGAAGATGTAACCATTTTGGTGGAAAATTGATATCTTTTGTGAAGAATGAATATTTTGGTATTGAAATTTCAACCTTAATCTTTCTTTGTTGAAAATTAAATTATTATTATGAAAATCCCTCTTTTTAGTTAAAAAATTCATCTGTTTTAGTTGAAATGTTATGTGTTTAAAATAAAAATGCAGCTATTTTGTTGAAAATTTGTCTTTTTTGGCTGCAAGTTGCACTACTTGCTTAAAGGTTGAATTACTTCGAAAAACATCGTTTTTTTGTTGAAGATTCATTATTTTAGATGAAAAATTTTATCTTTAGTTGAAAATTCATTATTTGAACCAAAAATTTAACGCTTCCACTTGAAGGTTTATCATTTTAGTTGAAAATTCATCTTTTTGGTTGAAATATTTGGTTTAACTATTATGTTCAAAATTGATATTTTTTAATTAAAAATGCAACTACTTTGGTACTAGCTGATCTTTCGTTTTTGGAAATGTATTCGGTTTCGTCAACAAGTCATCTTTTTGGATCGAACATTCTTTGAACATTCATATTTTCAGATTCAAAATTCAACTAATTTAAAATTAACTAACCTTATTGGTTAAAATTACCTCTTTTTTGTTTGAAAATAAGACTCTGGTTAAAAAATTAATATTTCTGTTGAAAGTTCCACTGTTTTACAAAAAGTCCATCTATTGGCTTGAAAGTTGAACAATTTACATAAACTTTTTTCTTTTCTTGACTGAAAACCCAGCTATTTGGTTAAAAATGCACTTCAGTAGAAAATTCATCTCTTTGGTTAAAGATTGGACTATTTTGTTGAAAATTCGTTTTTTTCAGTAAAAGTTAATTTTTTTTAAAGAAAATTTAACTAATCCATTTTTGGCTACAAATTAAACTTTTTAGTTTGATATTCATATTTTTCTGTGCTAAATTTCACTGCTTTGGATTTAAAATTAAAATATATTTTTGGTTAAATCATTAAATATTATATTTTTTGTTGCGAATTAATCTCTTTTGATTTAAAATTCAACTACTTCATTAAGAGTTAAACTTCTTTGTAAACAAATAATTTTTGTTTAACATTCGTCACTTTAGTTGGAAATTCAAATATATTGTTGGAAACTTAATTATTTAAGAAAAATTAAACTATTTTGTCAACAAGTCATCTGTTTGGATCTAAAATTTTACTGTTTGGTTGAACATTCACCGTTTTTGTAAAAAAAAATAATCTTTTTTCGAAAATTCAACTATTTGATACAGATTGCAACTGCTTTTGGCTTTTTTGTTTAAAGATTCGACTAATAATTAGTTTGAAATACCTTTTTATAGGGTGAAAATTCCACGATTTGGTTGGACATTCAACTATTTTGTTGAAAATCGGTACATTTCACTTGAAATTCAAGTATTTGGTTCAAAATGCAACTGTTTGGATGAAAATTCATTTTCGTAGGTTGAAAATTCAACGCTTTTGTAAAAAGTTAGTCTTTTTGGATGGAGAATTCATCACTCTTGATTAAAAGTTCATCTGTTTTGGTGGAAAAGTTCTCATTTAAAAATTCGTCTCCTTTTGTTGAAAATTCAACTGTCCTCTAAAAATTCGTCTTTCTGCTTTAAAGATTTAACTGTTCGCTTACAAATGCAACTGATTTTTCTTGACTATTGGTTGTAAGTGCAACTATTTGGTCTAAAAATAATGTCTGTTGTTGTTGAAAATGCAACTACTTGGTGGAAATTCATCTTTTCAAATGTAAAAGTCAACTATTTTCAGAAACATTCGACTTTTCAGCTTGAAAACTCAACTTCTTTGTTAAAAATTCACCTTTTTTGAAAGAAAATTATTCTTTTTTCGTTGAAAATTCAAATATTTCATTGAGAATGTCCTGTTTTGAGAGCATTTTGGACTGTAAAGTCTGTTGAAATATCATGTTTGGATGTTTTGTGTTTTATTTTAGGCCCTTATCAAATAAAATCGAAGACAAAATTTTGACTTAAAAAATACGGGAGGGGGTTGTCCGTATTTGTGACTTCACTCTGAGGGGTTCAAGCTTCATGTGATGATCTGTGACGAGGAAGGGATGAGGTGGAAAAAGTTTTCAAAATAGCGTGACTATCTTTTTGAATGGTCTCTGAGATAAAAGTCGCAGTCGAAAAAAGACTCATTCCTCTGTAATTAAAAAATTATGATTTCTGGTGCGTCATTAAAATTTGGCGAAAAACTTGCATATTTTAAATGATTCTCATTTTGCTATATTTCATATTTATATTCTGTTCAGTTATGGTATACAACGTCTAGCGAGAACGAGCGAAATTCTTAAAGAACCGTTAAGGCAATTCAGCAAGAAGAGATATGTTTGAAGAAAATTTTAATGAAATCCTGGAATTAAAATTGTATAAAAGTAATACTTAATTTCTTTTAATCGAGCATTCATATTGGTTTCGCAAGCGTAAGTGAGAAACTCGTGTAAGAAGCTTCTTCCTTTAACTCTTTTCTTTTGCATCTTTCTCTTAATAAACTATATATAACACACGTCGCTTACTGAAAGCCTTTCGGAGGCGGACAGGACCATACAATTAGTCTGAGAGCCCAGCAAAAGCCGCCACATACAGCAAAGTTCAGTTTTTATGTTATTTATTAATTTAATTTCTCCTCTTATAATACAGTAATCGGACAGGATGAAAAAGCAATCATCTGTTTTTATCGAGGGGTTAATTACTGAGATTTTTGATGTACAGTAGATTGCTAGATTACGTAAGGTAATCGGTACAATGGTTGGCCACCCCTCAATGAATGGTCACCTCATTTAAATATGTATTTATGAAAGAATACTGAGAAATGAAACTACTAATAAATAGTGCCGGCTGAAGCACAAACAATTCCGCAGCGTATTTGACCAGCTAGGTTGGTGTGCAGTGCGTTCAAAGGCCAGAGTAAGTAAAACCGGTGAATCTGAATGAGAAAGGAATTTAAGCGAATACCTGTTGAGGTTAGGAGTGACCGCTTGTTAAAAGTAATTTTTTTTAAATAGTTACGATAAATTAAACTCAAAAATGTTAGATTATAATTGAATTTGGTCAATTAAGATGTGAGATAGTAGTATTCTAACCTTAAAATTATAGCTGTATATAGATAAATGGGTGGAAAATCATTGTCATCGTGAAGAAATTGCAAATATAGTGATTGGCTAGAATATATGAAAAGTAAATGACTAATATATTTGAAAAAATTCATTCCAAATTGTGTACAATTTTCATGGACTATTTTTATAATCATTTATTACTTTGTCTTACGAATAGTGAGTGAAAATCATATCAAAAACATGTACTACTTTTAACGCCTAACTAAATATTATATTTTAAATCTACATAATACAGATTATCGATCTGCGTGTTTTAGAGCTTCGTTCGACTTATAGAATTTTTTTTTAAAAAAGTGTTAAACTGGAAAAATTTCTTAAATGGCCAATCATTGTACCGAATACCCTACACTGGTTAAAATTTCTATTGGAAACTTCCAATAAATGTATTGGAAGTTTATTTCCGAAATGTAAGGTAAGGCTACAATACATAATGTTGTAGTTTCCAAATGCTTGCATTGGTATGCTACCTCACATGTATTGGAACTTTACAATACAAGTCCAGTAGCCAGTAACACTTCTGTATCATACTTGCGGCTGGATAAAACACCTGGTGAATAAAAAAATTTCAAAGAAAAACGTAAATCATTTCTCAGGACACTTGTTCCACGTAAAAAAAAAAGAAGTTTGCCGACGGAGCCAAAACTTTTGCTAATATGTAGTATCTGTAAAGCGTGCGTATTCATGGAATTCAACGAATTCATGGAATTTAAGAAATTTGTAGAATTCATGAAAATCACGGAATTAATTGAATTCTCGAAATTAATTGAATTCTCGAAATTCATGGAATTCAAGGAATTCACAGAACTCAAGGTATTTACGGAATTCATGGAATTTGCGGAATTCAAGGATTTCACGGTATTCAAGGAATTCACGGAATTAATGAAATTAATGGAATTCAGGGAATTCAAGAAATGCAACGAATTCATGAAATTCAAGGAATTCATGGAATATAAGGAATTCAAGGAATTAATGGAATTCATGGAATTCAAGGAACTCATGGAATTTAAGGAGTTCTTAGAATTCTAGGAATTGATGGAATTGAAGCAATTCACGAAATTAATGGATTTTGTGGAATTCAAGGAATCCAAGGAATTTATTAAATTCGAAGAATTCATGGAATTAAAGGAATTTATGGAATTCAAGGAATTCATGGCATTCAATGAATTGACGGAATTTAAGGGATTCACGGAACTCAATGAATTCGCGGAATTCAAGGAATTCATATAATCTGAATTCCGTCAATTCAGTGAATTTCGTGCATTCAGTGAATTCCTTGAATTCAGTGAATTCCTTGAATTCTGTGAATTCCTTGAATTCCTTGAATTCCTTGAATTCTGTGGATTCCTTGAATTCTGTGAATTTCTTGAATTCTATGAATTCCTCGAAATCCGTAAATTCCATTAATTCCGTGAATTCCTTGAATTCCATTAATTCCGTGAATTCCTTGAATTCCATCAATTCCGTGAATTTCATCAATTCCGCGACTTCCTGAAATTCAGTGAATTCCATTTTCGTGAATTCCTTAAATTCAGTGAATTCATTAAATTCCATGAATTTCACGAATTCTGTGAATTTCACACATTCAGTGAATTGCGTGAATTCTATGAATTCTATAATTCCATGAATTCTGCGAATTCCGTGAATTCCATAAATTCCGTAAATTCCGTGACTTTCTGAAATTCAGTGAATTCCGTAAATTCCATAAATGATGTGAATTCTTTAAATTCATTGAATTCTATGAATTCAGTGAATTTCGTGAATTCAGTGAATTACGTGAATTCAGTGAATTTCGTAAATTCAGTGAATTTCGTAAATTCAATGAATTTCGTAAATTCATTGAATTCCATGAATTTCACGAATTTCGTAAGTTCCACAAATTCAATGAATTCCGTGAATTCCAAGAATTATGTGAACTCCGTAAATTTAATCAAATCCATGGATTCCGTGAATTTCATAAATTCAGTGAATTCCGTGAATTCCTTTGAATTTCGCGAATTTCATGAATCACGTTAATTCCTTGAATTTCGTACATTCCATGAATTCCGTGAATTTCAAAAATTTCACGAATTCCTTCAATTCAGTGAATTCTATGAATTCTATGAATTCAGCGAATTTCGTGAGTTGAGTGAATTCTGTGAATCCGGTGAATTTCATGAATTCCGTGAATTCCGTGAATCCCGTGAATTCCATGAATTCCGTGAATCCCATGAATTCCGTGAATTCCGTGAATTCCATTAATTCCGTGAATTCCATGAATTCCTTGAATTCTGTGAATTCCTCGAATTCCGTGAATTCCTTGTGCACAATTTTTGACTTATAAACGCTACAATACATGTATTGGAATGTTCGACGGTGACTTCACGATTTACAAGACTTACAATACATGTATTGCAATTTTATCTTACGCTTGTATTGTAGACGTGTTCGAGAATTCCAAACATTTTTAACAGTGTATATGTGACTAAAAGATGTTGCATGAGTTTGCTAAAGAACTAATGGATTTTATAGATTTTAAATCGATTTTTAAAGATTTTGCAGAGAATCTATCAACCTTATGAAAAATATTATAGAAAAATTAGTATAGGCCTATAGGAAATAAATTATAGAAAATCATTATATAGAAAACGATTTTAGGATAAATCAGTATGGCAATATAAATAATAGGAAAATATTCTGTACCACATAATCTCATATGTAAGTACACAAAAATAGCAATTCTTCACAAATAAAGTGTAGACAACAACATTTTTTGAATTTCCTATATATCTTTAAGAACACTTAAAACTTGACTGAAATTTATGAAAATCCTTTGAAACCACTTTAAATCCATTAAAATCTTTAAAATCTGTTCAAATCCATAGAAATCCCTTGGAATCTTGTAACCTGTTTTGATTTCCGGTGAAATCTTTAAAACAGTTACCTTAATTTTTCTAAAAGTCCGTTGAAATCCCATGAAATTGTTAAAATCCTTTAAAATCTTTGAAATAATTGAAGGTCCTACAACAATAAAACTGAATTTATTCTCTAAAGTTCTCTAGAAATTCGTTAAAATCCCTTAAGATCTTTGGAATCACTAGCAATCCTTCGAAATTTCATTCTCTAGAATTGAGTTTTCTTGAAATCATTTTAAATCCCTTGAATATAAATTAAATTAAACGTATTTATGAAAAGTCTATAAAAAAAGTTTAATTCCCATTAATCATTAAAATCCTTAGAAATTCCATAAAATCCTTTGTCTCTGGTGACATTACTTGAAATACCTCAAAATCACTTAAAATATTTAAAACCTGACCAAATTCTTTTAATACCCTAACATCTTTTAGATCTCTAGAAATCCTTTGGAATATCTTGTAATTACTTCAATTATTTTATTTGGAAATCAAAAAAAAACTATTTAAATAAGTAGAAATCATTTGAGTCCCATGAAAGTAAATTAAACTTACTAATGAAAGTTTTCAAAAAAAAACAAAACAAAAAAAACGTTTAAATCCTTAGATTCGTTAAAATATCCTAAAGTCCCTTAAAATCTGTGAAATATTTTCTTTGGGAATCGTAAAAATCATTTGAAATCCCTTTTCAAATTAAATTACAATTATTCATTATAGTTCTCTAAAAAAGGTTGAATCCCTAGAAATCTTTGAAATCCCTTGAAATCTTTAGAATTGATAGAAATCCCCTGAAATTTTATTTCATTTCACTTATTTACCAAATTTCTCTAAAAATGACTTGAAATCTTTGGAAATCCTACAAAATGCTTTAAAATCGCTTGAAATGTTTAAAATATCTTTATAAAAATATTGCTGGAATCCCTTATAATCCCTTAAAAACTTTTCTTTGGAACTTGTATAAAAGTCGACTAAAATAAATAGAAATTATTAAAATCCCTTAAATATTTATATGAAAGTAAATTTATTCATTGCATTTCTATTAAAAACCATTCAAATCCCTATAAATCTTTTAAATTAATTGAAATCCTTGGAGATTCAATAAAATCCTTTCAATCTTGTGTAATTTCTTGAAATACCTTAAAATTCCATAAAATATTTAGAATCATTAGGAATATATGAGATTTAATTTAATTTAATTTATTTTCCAAAGTTCTCTCGAAATCCCTTAAAATTTTTAAAAGTCCTTTGGTAATCGTAAAAATCTTGAAAAATAAGTAAAAATCATTTGAAATCCCTTGAATATAAATTAAACTGAACTTATTCATTAAAGTTCTCGAAAAAAAACTTTTAAATCTCTAAAAAATTTTAAAATCCCTAGAAATGTTTAGAACCGGTAGGAATCCCTTGAAATTTAATTTAATTCTTACTTATTCTACAAAGTTTGCTAGAAATCCCTCAAAAATCTTTTGAAATTCTTTAAAATTCATCGACATGCCTTAAAATTTGTAAAAACTCTTGAAATCTTTCGGAATTCTTAAAATTCCCCGAAAAAGGTTGAAAATCTTTTAAATACTCTAAAATCCCTTGAAGTGTTTCGAAATCTTACAAATTTCTTTGAAATCCGTCAAATTATTTTTAAATATCTTGAAACCCAATGAAATACTTTAGAATTACTTGAAATGTTTGGAAATCCTACGAAATCCCTTAAAATTCGTTGAAATCCATTCATGTATTTAAAATCTTTTATCTCTTTTGAAATTCTGTCATCCACTGTCAAAACAAGAGACCGTTTTTTACGATATTATTTTTTTCATGCCCTGCTATTTGAATTGGACAACTTCATTCTGTTATTTTCAATGTAAAACAAATGAATCTGGGTCTCCACAAGTGGTCTCATTTTATAACCGCTCTAGACTTTTTTTTTAGTCTTCTTGTAATACCTGAAACTAGCCCTGAAATAACACTTTGTCTTTACAGTGTTCGTTTGTGGTTTCTCTATTTTTTGCATCAATCCCTTCAATATTTTAATATAATTTTCTTATATTGTTTTTCTATGATGATTTTCATAGAATAGTGAAAAAATTCTAAGAATTTCATGATAGGGAAATCATTATATACCTATACTGAATTTCCTATAATATTTTTTTGATTGCATGAGATTGCACGAAATTGCAGGAATAATTGGCCCGTCGATTTTGATGGATGTAAACAATTGCAGACAAGCATAAACTGAATAAAATTATTTCTATTCGAGCACTAAGTAGATAGAAATCCATATTCTTTAGCTTCGGCTTCTGTCCTTAGTAATTCACAATCAGGATTTCAGAGTAACAAACCTGTAGTCTTTCATCCCGAACGATTCTATGACGTGACGCAATCAATGTCACAGCCTTCAATGGTCTGAGAAAAATACGAAGACGCCATTTCTATGTCCAAGCAACAAGAGACTCCCGGAAGCATAAAGTTGATGGCGATGATGATGACGAGTATGATGAGACGTGTCGTCAATCGCCATCATCTGCGCCATTTCTCCTACCGGCACGACGGCCAATTAAGTTAACGCACTTTCGGCATTTATCAAACGATAGTTTAATAATCTAACCCCTTTATTTTACTTTCTAAGATTTGTTCGCACAAATTACTTGATTTATGTCCCTAAGATTATGACTGCATCACCACAATCATTTAGGACTAAGTTTAGGCGTTGCAGCTCTTATTTTTCATAATAAGATAGAGTTCGAGGGAAAGGGTCATGGAAGTAGATGGGGAGGGTATATAGGAGAGGGAATGATAGGATAATCGTGAAGAAAGAGGAAGGAAATATAAAGAAAATTTGAATAGGGGTAGGTCTTTCCACCCTCGAATGATTGGAAAGTAGAAAGTAGATGGGACGGGAATATTGGAGAAGGGATAGGGAAATGTTGATGAAAGAAGAGAGGAGGAGGTAATGGTATATGAAGAGAATACAAGGATGATTTGGCAGTATAAAGTAGATGGTAAAGGAATATGGGAGATGGGTTGAGGGAATGGGAGGGGAAGATTAGGGTATAGGATACAAGGATTAGGGAAGGGCTGGTGGAGCTGAAGAAGGAGAAGTTAGAAGGTGGAAGGGAATATTAGGGTGATTCTAATAGAGGTATAGTGTAGATGGCGGAGGGGGAAGGCAAATGCAAATGAGGTCACAACACTTTACTCTGAAACCGGCAGCATGAAAAGGCAATTTTCACGATCTCGGACTATGTAACAGAACATTATGTTAAAGAAGATCACGCTAGAGAATTTTACATAGTAAATGGATCCTTTTTACCTCCCTTATTTCGTATTATTATTTTTATCTCCCTTATTCCACTCGCTTTGCGGTAACCAGCTGCACGTAGCTGAATTCACGTCAAGTGAGAGGTGGATGTTACCACAAAGACGTGGAGAAGGTACGGAAGAAGAAGAAGACAAGAAGAAAAAGAAGACTTGAAGGATAAGGTGAAGTATCACGTTCCTTCTCCTTTCCATCGTTCCTTCCAGTCACTCGTCTTCCTTCCTCCGGTCGTGGCAAAAACCTTGCTATTCATTAGAGTTGCTCGCGCTATTAAGATAATTGCCGCGCGAGTGGATCCGCGAGACGCGGGAAACCAGATGGCTTTCGACTTGGCGAAAGTAAGACAGGAGAACGCGACGGGATTTCAGGACAGAGGCCCTTGAATAAATATCTTTTCAAACGGCTTAAAAAGTCTTATTCATTTCATAATATTATCACAGGTTCAATCCTTTTTCCTTACCCCGAATTTGTCGGTAGCTAATCATAAAAGTGGGTATTCGAAATATTCGTTCAAAGCAGATATTTTTTGTAAAAGGTATATACTAAAGCTGAAAGACTAATTTTTTTAGTTTGAAAATATATGTATACTTTTTTTTACAATTGACACTATAGTTTCAAATCGGCCACCGGCGCAAAACGACTTTAACAAGTTTGGACTATTTTTACACGCCCCCCCCTCCCCCGTCACCGTCGTTAACAACATTAGTTTCAAGCAAGAGATATGAATTTTCAACACAGAGGCTTAGTTTTCTAAAAAAAAAGACGAATTTCAATCAAAATGTATGAATTTTCAAGTACAAAAGATCAATTTTCAATTCAAAATAATAATTTTCTACTAAAACAGATACATTTTTAAGAAAGTACTTGAATTTTTGATCAAATAGGATCAGATTTTAAATAAATAGTTGCATTTTCAACGAAATGATTAAATTTTCAACCAAGTAGTAGCAGTTTCAACCAAACGAGACGAATTCCAAACAAAAAATGTAATGGCAGAGCTTCCAACCACAAAAAAATTACCTTCCAACACCTTAAATAGTTTGGTTTTATTATTGGGTTTCATTACTTCAATTTGCATGAAAACGAAAAAAAAAAAAAAACAGAAAAACGGCAAAAGGAGAATTGTCTTGAATACACGGGGAAAAAGGAATTCTTAAAAAACAGGGAATATAGGGGTATAGGGAAAACAGTTAGATGTATAAAATACAAAAACGATTTTAAAACTTACGAGTACTAAGTTCTTATTGAACAATACCGTTCCAGTGCCTACTTTCGCAAAATTCACAAACTTTGTTCAAATTTATCACCAGGAAACATACTTAACGTTATCTAAGTTCGTAACGTTACTTTCAATGACCCCCCCCCCCCTCAACCTAAATGAAAATGAGCGTAGAAAATTCATTTTAACGTACCACACACATATTTTTACTGATTTTGGACCAATTTCAGACTTCATGACAAGATAAACATATTTTTAGGATTTTTAGTATTAATTTTCAGTTACGGTTTGTGTTCTATAACCTCGGCTATAATTGAAAAATCGTATATACACTGTATGTATATTAGGATTTGAGGAAAGGCAAGTAAGCGTACTAATTACTTTATCTCAATTTCGACAAAAATTACAGATACGCTCATTTTCATTTGCACGATAGCGTAGTTTATGGTATCCGCCTAAGTAGAATAACTACTCATCTTACTCTATCGCTGTTCCTCTCATATAATAATTACCACCTAATCCAGATAGAAATTTGGTAATTTCAGCTCAAGTGTAGGTCGATGACATGCGCAGCCACCTGATGATCGACTCTCGCCTCTCTCCGATTCTCTCCTCTCTATCTTTGGGTTCATCTCATGCCATTCCAGCTTCTCAAACCTGTCTTCCTTCCTTCCTTCCTTTGCAGTTCCAAGTTGATCCGTCAGACACGTCTTATTCTCTTGACTACTGAGTCTTAGGTAGAGCCTTACAATGCAACAAGATCTATTCACGGTTCTTCCAAGTCGTTTTCACTTCAGGGTATTACTGCTTATTTTATCGATCAGTTAGAGTAACCGGTTATATTTTACATGTGAAATTTTATTCCTTCAACAGTAGTAAAAGTATCACGTGAGAATAATAGATGATATCTTTCAAGACGAACTCATAAATGACACTAAATATGATTTAATGATACAACATATAACTCAATTTCGTAGGTCTTTTTGTTTATTATTAATATTAAAAGACGCAACTAAAAACTGAGCGAATATGCTGTGAAATGGGTTACAAACGCTTTATTTAGAGGGGTTTTGTAGTTGTTTGAATACACGTACTATACTAAGCCTAGGACTTTGCCTATGGTCTTTATTACTTCATTAACTTTTTTTTAAAAAGATTATAGCTTAAAGCCAGGCTTATTTAAACTAACCTATCAAATATAACTCGTACATGTCCCTTCAAAGAATATTTTATTGTAATTTTGAGATGGGATTACGTGTTATTAACCTTGACCTTTCCTAAAACACTATCAATCATATTGTACCACAAAAAATATCTAGATTTATCATTCTCCCTATCTCCCCACTATCTCTCGCCCACGGCACGATATTTCTTCTCGAAAACGCGTCCCTATCCTCTGTCTCTCGTCATCACACTTATATCACCTCCTATTTATTAATACTTCCTCTCAACCCTTTTATTGCTATATATCCTTCCTCATCCTACTCTCATAACCTCTTCGCTCAATAAGACAACCTCTCTATAACGTTTGCAACATTAATTAAAATAATTAAAGCATAAAAATTTAAGCTACTAACAGATGGGGGCAAGAGCAACAAATAAAATAGTTGCCAAATGCTTGGATGGTAACTTTAATATAGATTTAGTCGATAATACGATTAACCTCGAACCTCAAAACAAAACCAGTGTAAAACATACGGAATCATTATATTTCTCTATGGACGGTAAGGCAGATATTCTTATTTAT
Organism: Andricus grossulariae; assembly: GCA_011634705.1. Lineage (NCBI taxonomy): Eukaryota > Metazoa > Arthropoda > Insecta > Hymenoptera > Cynipidae > Andricus > Andricus grossulariae. The sequence continues at coordinate 14,410 of JAABKJ010001053.1, forward strand.
TCGGCAGGTATCTGCACGCATCGTCCGCACGCAATAGCAGAATGTCAATGTTTTTAACAGCTCTCACAATTTTTTATAAAAAGACCTGGTACTTCTTGATACATATGTTTAAAAGTAAATTTTTCAATGTATGAAAAACTAATGAATCAAACCATACAATTTTCACATCCTAAGATATTTCTGTTTTATAAAAAAAAAAACAATGTCAGTCTTGCCCCACACACGGACAAGACCGGTGAAATACAGCTTATTACAAATAAGTAAATTATCAACATATTATTTCATGAAGATAATTAATTCGTATATCGAAATATGATATACAATGCTGTTAGACTTAAGGTAAGTAGGATTAATGCTACGTCTCATTATCTTTTTATAGAGAAATGAATGTTATCCGTTCGGCCCTGCCCCGCCCTACACTACATATATTAAAGTTAAACAATGCTATTTTAAAAACCTATAAAAATTAGAGTTACATTTCTTATATTATATTGTTTTTCAGTCTAATGCATCGAATTTCAATAGCTAACAACAATTTTTATATTTATACTGATATTAAAAAATTTTCAAGTTATTTTAATTTATATTAATCACTAAAAATTATTGAAAATTATTCATTGATCTAATTTAATTTTGTTCCCAAGGTGTACTGGGGTTAGGATAAAGTTGCATAAAGCTGGGGAGAATGGCATAAAGATGGTCAAAGTAACGCAAAGACGGGGCAAAGTGGCATAAGGTTGTGGAAAAAGAGCAATTTAAGGTTAGGGCAAAGTGGTATAAGGTTGGAGCAAAGTGGCATACCGTTGGCATCAGGTGGTATAAGCCACAGAAAAAACAGAAGTGACTTTTTGTTTCAGTCAATTTTCGATTGGTTAAACTTAAATCTGTTTGCATCGAAATGAAAGAAGATACAATTAAGTTGACATAGTAGCCATACACTGTTAGAAATACCTGTAGGAATTTTCAGAAACACGTGACTGAAGCTTTATTCAGTAACAATTTCTAAATATTTCTAAATAGGCACGCAAATTCCAGAAACAACTGCATAAAGCTTTAGTCACATGTTTCGGAAAATTCTGTTACAATTTAGGAATTTTCAGATACACTGTTAAAAATAGTATTAAATTTAAAATACCAATGTATATTAAAATTGATATCTCAAGCATATGAAATCACTATTTTGGTACGTGTTTATTAAATTTCATATGCATTCATGATAATCGCTCAGATAATTCCATTTGACACAAAATTGAAATAAGATTAACAGTAATTTTTGATTCTTAATAATAAAACATAATACATTCTTACAATTAATCAGAAATGAAATTGTATTCCAAGTCGAAAAGTTCAATTACGGAAATAAATGACAGACCTAACCTACAATCAACTGTACTCACATTAAATTTCTACCATTCAGGGCAAATTTTGGAGAGAGTTCCACATGTACGCTGCACTTTGATCATAAAAAGCAATTCAATCGACGAATTCTAGATTATTACTTCAATTGAGAATATTCGAAAAGATTTAAAGAAATAAAATCACTTTGAGTTTGCAAGCACTCTGCTATACCGACCAGTATATTATATTTAATATAAAGTGTACAGCTGTTCATATTTTGATGTATATTAAATTTTAACTAAACGTGTATGCAAATGACTTCATATACATTTGTTTTAAATTAATTACAGATTTTTATAACAGTGTACAGTGAATTAAAATTTCAAAAAATTAAAATAATTTTGCTTAATTAAATTTCAAAATAAAATATGTAGCCTATATTTGTCCAGACAATATAAATATTAGTAAGACAATATGAGTGAAGTAAATACAAATAAATGTTCATTAGGGTGGTCCAAAAACCCCTTTTCAAGCTATAGGGCAAGTCTTCCCCCCCCTCCCAAGTTTCCATTTTCGGAGAAAACAAATACCTAATTTTTTGTCGAAATTCGAATATTAACGTGTGCCACCGGGCACTTCAAAACTCAATTTGATTAACATGGGGAAATTTTGGATTTTTGTAAAATTTGTAAAACTCATACTTCAGGGTATGATCGAAACGTGCCAACTTTTTCAGAGATTGAGGAGGAGTACCTATGAAATGAAACCATACTAATAACTTTTAGTTTTAACTCACCCTTATCGCCCCGCAGAGCCCCAAATATGACCCAAAAATAAAAAATAAATTTTTTTACGTATTATTGTTACTGTTTAGCAATCTCCGTCGTCTTTTAAAAAAAAATCACTGATGTACTATTTGAATATTTCCCATGACAATTTAAGCCATTGTTAATTGTTTAAACAAATGTAACTTATTTAAACAATGATTTATACCCCAAAAATGTAAAAAATAATCATATTTTCTAATTGAAATGTAATAGTTTGTCAATGTTTGGAGTATTAATTTTTTAAAAAAACATTATGTGATTATTTAAACAAATACTTATTGTTTATTCTCAAAATTTCCAAAAATTGACCCAGAGATGTCAATCTTTTTCTCAAATTGGTATCCTATGCTACTTTTTGTTGAATAATTATATCATTTTCATACATATATTTTAATTATTAATAAATTTCTATTAGTTTAAACAATTTTGATTTGCTAAAGCAGTTTTTTCCGATAACTTTAAAATAATTAAATAAAATGAAATACATATAATTATTTTTCTGACTGTATAGTGTATAGAAAGAATATATCAACCATTTTTTAATTGTTTGAACAAATATAGTTTGTTTGAACAATTATTATTCAAAGAATATTTTTTTAATCGTATTTTCTGAATTAAACATCATATTGAATGATTTCGAGGAACAGTAAATTATGTTAAAAACGTCGTGTCATTGTTTAAACAATTTTTATTCATTCAAGCAGTTTTCTATAAGAAAATGTGGATCAATAATATAAAATATCACACATAGATTTATTTTCATAAATATATTTTAACATATATTTTTTGTGTCTTCCAGTATGTCAGATTGATATTCATAAGACTTTCAAATGCTATAATGATGTATAATCTAAATCCATTTTATATGCAGTCTAATTACAACGCTGACCACAAAATATTATTTTTTGGCTTTCATTTTTAAAAGGTCTTCGAGCAGCAAATTTGAAACAAGTTCAACGCTGCTTGTGTGAATTACAGAAATAACTTGAAAACAGTCTTATAAATATTCGCGTAAAGCTAAAACAATCATTATGACTTTCATGATTTATTTAATAATGCGCCAAAAAAGATGTAAGCCATCCATACGCAATTTAATGGAATTTTGAAAAAAAAACAATAATTAATTGTATAAACAATAACATGAAGTTTTTAGCAGAATTTATTGCTCCTCGAAATCATTCAATAATATGTTGAATTCAGAAATTACGATTTTAAAAGTATTTTTGGAAAAGTAATTGTTTAAACAAATGATATTCGTTCAAACAATCAAAAAATGGTTAATATATTCTTTCTACACACAATATAGTCACAAAAATAATTATATGTATTTTATTTAATTTAATTTTTTTAAGTTATCGAAAAAAACTGCTTAAGCAAATCAAAATTGTTTGAAAAAATAGAAACTTATTAATGATTAAAAGAAATGTATCAAAATTATATAATTATTCAACAAAAAGTAGCATGGGATACCAATTTGAGAAAATACTGGACATATCTGGGTCAATTTTCAGAAATTTTGAAAATAAATAATAAGTAATTATTTAAATAATTACATAATGTTTAAAAAAAATTTGCTTTTCTAAACGATTACAAACTATTACATTTAAATCAGAAAATACGATTATTTTTTTTAATTTTTTGGGAATAAATAATTGTTTAAATAAGTTACGTTTGTTCAAAAAATTATCAATTGTTTAAAGAGTCATGGGAAATATTCCAATTCTCTATTAGTAATTATTTTTATGAAAAAGACGACGGAAATTGTTAAAAAGTAACAATAATACGTAAAAATGTAGTTGTTTGATTTTTGGCTCATATTTGTGGCGCTGTGTGTGGGGGGGGGAGGGGGTAAGGGTATTGTTTTACTACATAGGTATTGCTCGTCAATCCCTAAAAAGGTTGGCACGTTTCGATCAAACCCTAAAGTATGAGTTGAATTTTTTAAAAATCCAAAATTTCCCCATGTTAATTGAATGGGATTTTGAAGTGACCGGTGGCACGTGTTAATATTCAAATTTCGAAAAAAAATATGGATTTTTTTTCTCCGGAAATGTAAACTTTGGGGGGGGGGCTTGCCCTCTAGGTTAAAAAAAATTTGCAATGCATTTTTGGACCACCCTAATGTGCATGTATCCATGTTACAATAAGTCTAACTGAAAAACCGAGTAAGCGACACTTGCCACAGAGACCATTTTTCGACATACGTGCAGGTAAAAATAACCTCTATGACAAGTTTCACTCACTAATTTTCTTTGTTGCCAGCAGCATTGTATCGAATGTATGACCAAAGCCCATCTTTTATGAGAAGAAATTGTTTTTTTGCACATTCAATAAACTGGGGTATATGATATAAACTAGATACATATGTACGTAGTCGATTGCATAAACTTTCTTCATATTTTCTTGCTATATTTGTATTGTTAGGACAAATCTAGACTGTCTATTTACTTCAAAATTAATTAACTTAACTTTTTGCAATAATTTTTTGTTTTTTACGGACTCTCAAGCAACAAGATGCGTTTCTATAGGTGCACTCGTCGGTCAAGCACGAGGTTGCCGACTTTTCGAAAATCTTCACAGGAAGTCATTTGGAAACTAATAGACTGTATTTATAATAAAATTATGCAACAAAACTCTTTGAACCTATTTTTTATCAAATACACTCACACAAGACAAACCACGACGAGCAGACAGCTTTGCTCTTCGGGAAGCTAGGAGTGCGCAGAGTAGAAAATGCGCACTTCTTGCTGTTGCCACATACCGTTTACGAATGTGAATAAACATTTAGTAAATTTAATATAAAAGGTACTGAATTTAGTTTCCAGCAACCTTATTTCGTCAATTTCAGTGACCTTAGTAACTTAAATGTGTGGGAATTTTTCTAAAATTTCTAACAGTTATCCAATGTGATGGAAAAAAATTACCATGTGAATGTAATTTTTGTTGTCGGTAAAGATTATTGATCTAAAATCGGGGTAAAGATTACACTTATTTTCTCTGTGTGGTTGGGGCAAAATGGTATAAGTTCAATTCTTTAAACAAAAAAAATAGTTATTTGAGGGAAAGGGGGATGTGTCAAGCGTGGCAGATGACTAATCAGATCTGAGCCAAGGCTGGCCCAAAGCGGGCCAGGATTGATTAACAGGAAAAGGGACAGGGAAAAATTTGTATCAGAGTGGGTAAGAGGATTATGGGAGTAGAACAATGATAATGAGAGGGGGAATTCAAGAAATTCATGGAATTCACGAAATTCAAGGAATTCATGGAATTCATGGAAAACACGAAATGCAAGGAATTAATGGAAGTCATGGAATTCACGAAATTCAAGGAATTCATGTAATTCATGGAATACACGAAATGCAAGGAATTAATGGAATTCATGGAATTCACGAAATTCAAGGAATTCAAGGAATTCATGGAATTCATGGCATTCACTGAAATCACGGAATTTACGGAATTAATGGAATTCAAGCAAGTCACAGAATTCATGGAATTCAAGGAATTAATGGAATGCAAGGAGTTCAAGGAATTCCTGGAATTCACTGAAATCGTGGAATTTACTGAATTCATGGAATTCAATGAATTCAAGGAATTCAAGGAATTTATGAAATTCAAGGAGTTCATGGAATTCAAGGGATTCATGGAATTCAAGGAATTCGTGAAATTCAAGGAATTCATGGAATTGAAGGAATTTACGGAATTCAAGGATTTCACGGAATTGATGGAATTCACGAAATTTATGCAATTCACGGAATCAAGGAATTTACGGAATTCAAGGATTTCACGGAATTTACGGAATTAATGGAATTCAAGCAAGTCACAAAATTCATGGAATTCAAGGAAGTAATGGAATGCAAGGAGTTCAAGGAATTCCTGGAATTCACTGAAATCGTGGAATTTACTGAATTCATGGAATTCAAGGAATTCAAGGAATTTATGAAATTCAAGGAGTTCATGAAATTCAAGGGATTCATGGAATTCAAGGAATTCATGGAATTCTAGGAATTCACAGAATTGAAGGAATTTACGGAATACAAGGATTTCACGGAATTTATGGAATTCACGAAATTTATGGAATTTACGAAATTTATGCAATTCACGGAATCAAGGAATTTTCGGAATTCAAGGATTTCACGGAATTCATGGAATTCAAGGAATGCATGGAATTCATGGAATTTTGGGAATTCATGGGACTTAAGGAATTCATGGAATTTAAGGAATTCCTGGAACTTAAGGAATTCCTCAAATTCAAGGAATTCCTTAAATTCCATGAATTCCTTAAGTCCGATGAATTCCTTAAATTTCATGAATTCCATGCATTCCTTGAATTCCATGCATTCCGTGAAATCCTTGAATTCCGTAAATTTCTTGATTCCGTGGACTGCATAAATTTAGTGAATTTCATAAATTCCGTGAAATCCTTGAATTCCGTAAATTCCTTGAATTCCATGAAATTCTTGAATTCCATAAATTCCTGGAACTCCATGAATTCCTTGAATTCCATGAATCCCTTGAATTCCATGAATTCCACGTATTCCGTGAAATCCTTGAATTCCTTAAATTCCTTGAATTCCATGAATTCCGTGAATTCCTTGAATTCCATAAATTCCATGAATTCCATGAATTACTTGAATTCCATAAATTCCATGAATTCCTTGAATTCCATCAATTCTTTGAATTCCATGAATTCTTAGAATTCCTTGAATTCCATGAGTTTCTTGAATTCCGTGAATTCCTTGAATTCCGTGAATTCCTTGAATTCCGTGAATTCATTGAATTCTGTGAATTCCTTGAATTCTGTGAATTCCTTGAATTTTGTGAATTCCTTGAATTCCGTGAATTGCGTGAATTCTTTGATTCCGTGAATTCCTTGATTCCGTGAATTCCATGAATTGCTTGAATTCCAGGATTTCCTTGAATTCCATGAATTTCCTTGAATTCCATGAATTTCGTGATTTCCATGCATTCCGTGAATTCCGTGAATTCCATGAATTTCGTGAATTCCCGGACTTCCGTGAAATCCTTGATTTCCGTAAATTCCTTGAATTCCATGAATTCCTTGAATTTCATAAATTCCTTGAATTCTTTGAATTCCATGAATTCGTTGAATTTCATGAATTAATTGCATTCCATGAATTCTTAGAATTCCTTGAATTCTAGGAGTTCCGTGAATTCCTTGAATTCTGCGAATTTCTTGATGAATTCCTTGAATTCCGTGAATTCCTTGTATTCCTTGAATTCCTTGAATTCCTCGAATTCCTTGAATTCCTTGAATTCCTTCAATTCCTTGAATTCCTTCAATTCCTTGAATTCCTTAAATTCCTTGAATTCCTTGAATTCCTTGAATTCCTTGAATTTCTTGAATTCCTTGAATTCCTTGAATGCCTTGAATTCCATGATTTCCTTGAATTCCATGAATTTCGTGAATTCTATGAATTCCGTGAAATCCTTGAATTATGTAAATTCCTTGAATTCGATGAATTCCCTGAATTCCATGAATTTCTTGAATTTCCTGAATTCCTAGAATTCCATGAATTCTTTGAATTCTTCGAATTCCACAAATTCCGTCAATTGCATAAATTCCGTGAATTCCATGAATTTTGTGAAATCCTTGAATTCCGTAAATTCCTTGAACTCCATGAATTCCTTGAATTCCATGAATTCCTAGAATTTCATGAATTCCTTGAATTCCATGAATTCCAATAATTTCTTGAATTCCTTGAATTCCATGAATTTCTTAAACTCCTTGAATTCCATGAATTCCTTGCATTCCATGAATTCCTTGAATTCCATGAATTCTGTGAAATCCTTGAATTCCTTGCATTCCTTGAATTCCTTGAATTCCATGAATTCTGTGAAATCCTTGAAATCCTTGAATTCCTTGAATTCCATGAATTCCTTGAATTCCGTGAATTCCTTGATTTCATGAATTCCTTTATTCCGTGAATTCCATGAATTCTGTGAATTTCTTGATTCCGGGAATTCCATGAATTCATTGAGTTCCATGAATTCCTTGAATTCCATGATTTCCTTGAATTCCATAGTTTAAGTGAACTCCATGAATTCCGCGAAATCCTTGATTTCCGTAAATTCATTGAATTCCATGAATTCGTTGAATTCCAGAAATTCCTCGAATTTTTTGAATTCCATGAATTCCTTGAATTTCACGAACTCCTTGAATTTCAGGAATTCCTTGAATTCTATGAATTCTTAAAATTCCTTGAATTCCATAAATTCCTTGAATTCCATGAATTCCTTGAATTCCATGAATTCTTTGAAATCCATTAATTCCTTGAATTCCTTGAATTCCTTGAATTCCATGAATTCCTTGAATTCCTTGAATTCCACGAATTCCTTGAATTTCATGAATTTCTTAAATTCCATGAATTCTATGAATTCCGTGAATTCCTTGAATTCCGTGAATACGTGCGCTACATACTATATATTAGCAAAAGTTTTGGCTCTGTCGGAAAATTTCTTTTTTTACGCGGAACAAGTGTCCTGAGAAACGCACAACATTTTTTTTAATTTTTCGGTTCAACATGTGTATTCAGCTGCATACCAATACAAGCATTCGGAAGCTACAACATTCTGTATTGTTACGTTACGTTACGTTTCGGGAAAAAACTTCCAATACATTCATTGGAAGTTTCCAACATAAATTTTGAACAGTGTAAAATTTGTTGCATTTCATTTATTCTTATGCCGAAAACACGGCTACTTAATTTTCTTAACCCTTTAAGACACAGAGTTGTTTGTACATGCACAGCACACACAGTGCTTTATGAAGTCATAGTAAATAAATGCAACAATACTAATGAGGCTTCACATTTTTTATAAATTGAAAGAACAATTTTCTTGCCTATTCTTCGAAGAAATCGAAACTTTATTAATTTTTTGCAAAGTTACAGATTTTTCAGCGCGTTTTTGGGAACTAAGGTTCCCAGTGGATATTAGAGGATTAAATTGCTTTATCTACGTTTTATTACTCAATCTTGTGAAATATATAAAATCATTGATCAGGGTGTTTTGTGGTCATCAAATTTATAGCGGCTTGAAATCCTGTGCTAAGTGTGCGACTATGAATTTTTTATTAATTATCATTCTAAGAAGTGTCAAACTAGTCCCCTTCATCCTAATTGAGTTTTCTCATTGAGATTGGTCTTAAAATGCGTCTTTGGACACATCAAACAATATATCAAAAAATAAAAAAATGTGGACGAGGAAAACTTTTGGGGCCAAAAAAACCAAAAACCCTTCAACGAAAAGAATTTGTGTACCCTCTCACCTATCGCACTATCGCCCATCGCGACTTCCCCTATTTGCCTTGCTCTCACTTGCTTCACTGTAAAAACTATGGTTCCATTTTAATCGAGGATCACTTTTTTAACGTTCTGTTATGATACGATATTGTCCTGTTTTGAAGCCATCGGTCGTATTATTTTACTTTTTGCTAACTTCATATTGAAATGTGATACGTACTAGCGAAATGAAAAAATACACAAGGATATTGTTTTAATTGCCTGCATCCTCATGCTTAACAGAAACAGAAAACATTTGAATCGGAAAAACTTTGATTCTCACTGCAGTCCTGTTTTGATCCAAAAAACTTGTACTGAAAAGTCGTTTAGTGGAATCAAAATAAAGTGGAATTTTTTTACAATATTCGGTCTAAATGGGCACACTGTATTAGGGGGATTTTTTGTTATTAAGCGTGTTTTTTTTGTCACAAAAAATCTTCCTAATATATATTTGTTTTACTTTTTGTTATGTTGTTTGGGGTCTCCAACGAAACATTTTAAGACCGGTCTCAATGGGTACACTCAATTAGAGTGTTTTTGCAAATTTTGTTCGTTAAGGGTGTCTGGTTTTTTTTGCCCCAAAAGTTTTCCTCATATAAAACTTTTGGTATTTTTTGATATGTTTTTTGGGGTGTCCAAAGACGCGTTTTAAGACCGGACTCAGTGGGCACATTCAATTCGGGCGATTTTCGCGAATATTCTTTGTTAAAGATGTTTTGTTTTTTTGTCGCTAAAAGTTTTCCTCGGCTGCAATTTCCGTTCTTTTTCGATATGTTGTTCGGGGTGTCGAAAGACACATTTTATGACCAGACTAAATGGACATAATCAATAAGGGCGATTTTTGCGAATTTTCTTTGTTAAGGGTGTTCTGCTTTTTTTTCGCCAAAAGTTTTCCTCATCTGCAATTTTTGTTACTTTTTGATATGTTGTTCCGGGTGTGCAAAGACAGGTTTTAAAACCCACCCAATGGCCACACTCAATTACGGGCATGTGATACTTAGAAAATAATCGATTTTAGCAGTGTTAGGTTCCCCCGGCTTTTTTCCTACAATAATAAATATTTTGCTTAAAAAATTTGAGGAATGATAGCGAACATGCTAACGGACGTTGCCGAACTCTTCTGTTGTGAAATAATTGCAAAAAATTTTATTTTGCTGAATTTGAATAATATGTGTGTATGTTGAGGTACAACAGAGACCGACATTTTTGGAATGCAGAGACCTCAAAAACGAATCCTCACCTCCAAATAGGGCACATAGAGAACATTTTTATTTAGCAGAATAAATTTTTTTTGCTATTATCCCTCAGAAAAAGAGTTCAGGGACGCCTGTTGTTCTATTTTATAGCATCTCCAAATACAGTTTTTAACATTTTTAATTTTTGCGGACAAAAATCTGGGGAAACTGGACCCGATTTACCACATGACGAAGTATCACATGCCCTTAAGGCAATTTTTCCGAATGTCCCTTGCTTAGGGTGTTTTGTTTTTTTGTCCTGAAAAGTTTTCCTCATGTGTAATTTTTGTCATTTTTGATATGTTGTGCGGGGTGTTCAAAGACTCGTTTTAAGACCGGACTCGATGAGCACACTAAATAATGGCGATTTCTGCTAATTTCTGTTGTAAAGGGTGTTTTGTTTTTTCGTCGCAAAAAGTTTTCCTCATTTGCAGTTTTTTTATTTTTTGATATATTGTTCAGGATGCCCAAAGACACGTTTTGAAACCGGACTCAATGGGCACATTCAATTAGGGCGATTTTTGCGAATTTCCTTTGTATGAATGTTATGTTTCTATGTCGTGAAATGTTGTCCTCATCTGCAATTTTTGTTATTTTTGATATGTTGTTCAGTGTGTCCAAAGACACGTTTTCAGACCTGACTCAATGGGTACACTCAACTAGGGCATTTTTTGCGATTTTGTTGTTGTTAAGGGTGTGAATTACTTTTTTTCCTGCATTTCACGAATCCCTTGACTGCCACTAATTCCTTGAATTCCATAAATTCCTTGAATTCAAAAATTCACAGTTTTTATCGTCAAAAGTTTTTTTCATCTGCAATTTTTGTTATTTTTGTGTGTGTTGTTCAGAGTGTCCAAAGATACGTTTCAAGATCTGACACAATGAGCATACTCAATGAGGGGAATTTTTGCGAATTTTCTTTGTTAATGGTATTTTTTTTTCGCCAAAAGTTTTTCTCATCTGCACTTTTGGTTATTTTCTGATATGTTGTTCGGGGTGTTCTAAGACACGTTTTAAGACCAGACAAAATGAGCACACTCAATAAGGGCGATTTTTGCGAATTTTATTTGTTAATGGTGTTCTGCACTTTTTCGCCAAAATTTTTCCGCACTGGAAATTTTTGTTACTTTTTGATATGTTGTTCCGGGTGTGCAATGACGCCTTTTAAGACCTGACTCAATGGGCACTCTCAATTAGGGCAATTTTTGCGAATTTCCTTTGTTAAGGGTGTTTTGTTTTTTTTTGTCCTGAAAAGTTTTCCTCATCTGAAATTTTTGTCATTTCTTGATATGTTGTGCGGGGTATCCAAAGACATATTTTAAGACCAGACTCGATGAGCAAACTAAATAATGGCGATTTTCGCAAATTTCTGTTGTAAAGGGTGTTTTGTTTTTTTGTCGCAAAAGTTGTCCTTATCTGCAATTTTTATTATTTTTTGATACGGTGTTTAGGGTGTCTGAAGACACGCTTTAAGACCTGACTCAATGGGCACACTCAATTAGGGCAATTTTCGCGAATTTCCTTTGTGTGGGCGTTTTGTTTCTATGTCGTGAAATGTTGTCCTCATCTGTAATTTTTGTTCTTTTTTTATATGTTGTTCAGTCTGTCCAAAGACACGTTTTAAGACCTGACTCAATGGGTACACTCAACTAGGGCATTTTTTGCGAATTTTTTTTGTTAAGGGTGTGAATTCTTTTTTTTTCCTGCATTTAACGAATTCCTTGACTTCCACGAATTCCTTGAATTCCATGAATTCCTTGAATTCAAAAATTCACAGTTTTTATCGTCAAAAGTTTTTCTCATCTGCAATTTTTGTTATTTTTTTATATGTTGCTCAGAGTGTCCAAAGATACGTTTCAAGGCCTGACCCAATGGGCACAATCAATAAGGGCGATTTTTGCAAATTTTCTTTGTTAATGGTGTTCTGCTCTTTTTCGCCAAAGGTTTTCCTCACCTGCAATTTTTGTTACTTTTTGATATGTTGTTCCGGGTATGCAAAGACGCGTTTTACGACCTGACTCAATGAACACACTCAATTATGGCAATTTTTGCGAATTTCCTTTATTAAGGGTGTTTTGTTTTTTTGTCCTGAAAAGTTTTCCTCATGTGCAATTTTTGTTGTTTCTTCATATGTTGTGCGGGGTGATCAAATACACGTTTCAAGACCTGACTCAATGGGCACACTAAATAATGGCGATTTTTGCAAATTTCTGTTGTAAAGGGTGTTCTGTTTCTTCGTCGCAAAAAGTTTTCCTCATCTGCAAATTTTGTTATTTTTTTATATGTTGTCTAGTGTCCAAAGACACGTTCTAAGACCTGACTCAATGGGCAAACTCAATAAGAGAAATTTTTGCGAATTTCCTTTTTTAAGTGTGTTTTTTTTTCGTCCTGAAAAGTTTTCCTTATCTGACATTTTTGTAATTTTTTTATATGTTGTTTAGGGTGCCCAAAGAAACGTTTTCAAACCTGACTCAATGGGCATACTCAATTGGGGCAATTTTTGCGATTTTTCTTTGTTAAGGGTGTTTTTTTTTCTTCCTGAAAAGTTTTCCTCATCTAATATTTTTGTAATTTTTTTATATGTTGCTCAGAGTGTCCAAAGATACGTTTCAAGACCTGACACAATGGGCACAATCAATAAGGGCGATTTTTGCAAATTTTCTTGGTTAATGGTGTTCTGCTCTTTTTCGCCAAAAATTTTCCTCACCTGCAATTTTTGTTACTTTTTGATATGTTGTTCCGGGTGTGCAAACACGCGTTTTACGACCTGACTCAATGGACACACTCAATTAAGGCAATTTTTGCGAATTTCCTTTATTAAGGGTGTTTTGTTTTTTTGTCCTGAAAAGTTTTCCTCACGTGCAATTTTTGTCATTTCTTCATATGTTGTGCGGGGTGATCAAATAAACGTTTTAAGACCTTACTCAATGGGCACACTGAATAATGGCGATTTTTGCAAATTTCTGTTGTAAAGCGTGTTCTGTTTTTTCGTCGCAAAAAGTTTTCCTCATCTGCAATTTTTGTTATTTTTTGATATGTTGTCTAGAGTATTCAAACACACGTTTTAAGACCTGACTCAATGGGCACACTCAATAAGAGAAATTTTTGCGAATTTCCTTTGTTAAGAGTGTTTTTTTTCGTCCTGAAAAGTTTTCCTCATCTGCAATTTTTGTAATTTTTTGATATGTAGTTCGGGGTGTCCAAAAACACGTATTAAAACTGGACTTAATAGGCACTCTCGATTAGGGCGATTTTTGCGAATTTCTGTTCTTAAGGGTGTTTAGTCTTTTTGTTGCAAAAAGTTTTTCTTATCTGCAATTTTCGTTATTTTTGGATTTGTTGTTTGGGGTGTCCAGAGACACGTTTTAAGACCGGACTCAATGGTTACACTCGAAGAGGACGATTTTTGCGAATTTTCTTTGTTCAGGATGTTTTTTTTGTCGCCAAAAATTTTCCTCACGTGCAATTTTCGTTATTTTTTTATAGGTTGTTCGGGGTGTTCAAAGACACGTTTTTAGACCAGACAAAATGAGAACACTCAATTAGGACGCTTTTTGTGTTTTTCTGTTGTTAAGTTTCTTTTGTTTTTTTGTCGCAAAAAGTTTTTCTCGTCTGCAGTTTTTTTTATTTTTTGATACGTTGCTCGGGAAGTCGAAAGACAGGTTTCAAGACAGGACTAAATGGGCACACTCAATAAGGGCGATTTTTTCGAATTTTCTTTGTTAAGGGTGTTTTCTTTTTTTTGTCACGAAAAGTTTTTCTCATGTGCAATTTTTGTTATTTTTTGGTATGTTGTCTAGAGCGTCCAAAGGCACGTTTTAAGACCTGACTCAACGGGCACACTCAATTACAGAAATTTTTGCGAATTTCCTTTGTTAAGGCCATGTGACGAGTGGGTCACGTGACCGGCTTCCTACCTTACCGACACATTTTTTCATTTGTAAACTTATTTTCACACGAATGACCACATCGAGTTGAAAATTTGAGATAATAAATAAGAAGCACTAAGAATGCTGCTCTGGTCGTAAATTTTTATAATTATGAAAAAAGTTTTTTTTGTGAATAATATTTTTTTGCTTTTTCCATAATTATAAAAATTTAGGACCAGAGCCGCGTTTCTTAGTGCTTCTTATTCATTATGCTAAATTTTCAACTCGATGTGGCTATTCGTGTGAAAAGAAGTTTACAAAGAAAAAAAGTGTCGGTAAGGTAGGAAGCCGGTCACGTGATCCACTCGCCACATGGGCTTAAAGGTGTTCTTTTTGTCGTGAAAAGTTTAACTCATCTGCAATTTTTTTTTTTTTTATATGTTGTCTAGAGTGTCCAAAGACACGTTTTAAGACCTGACTCAATGGGCACACTCAATAAGAGAAATTTTTGCGAATTTCCTTTGTTAAGGGTGTTTTTTTTTTCGTCCTGAAAAGTTTTCCTCATCTGCAATTTTCGTAATTTTTTTATATGTTGTTTAGGGTGCCCTAAGAAACGGTTTTAAACCTGACTCAATGGGGACACTCAATTAGGGCAATTTTTTCAAATTTATGTTGTAAAGGGTGTTCTGTTTTTTTTTTGTCGCAAAAGGTTTTCCTCATGTGCAATTTTTATTATTTTTTGGTATGTTGTCTAGAGTGTCCAAAGACACGTTTTAAGACCTGACTCAATGGACACACTCAATTAGAGAAATTTTTGCGAATTTCCTTTGTTAAGGTCATGTGACGAGTGGCTCACGTGACCGCCTTCCTACCTTACCGACACATTTTTTCATTTGTAAACTTATTTTCATACAAATGACCACATCGAGTTGAAAATTTGGGATAATAAATAAGAAGCACTAAGAATACGGCTCTGGTCGTAAATTTTTATAATTACGAAAAATGTTTTTTTGGAGAATAATATTATTTTGCTTTTTCCATAATTATAAAAATTGAGGACCAGAGTCGCGTTTCTTAGTGCTTTTTATTTATTATCCCAAATTTTCAACTCGATGTGGCTACTCGTGTGAAAATAAGTTTACAAAGAAAAAAAGTGTCAGTAAGGTAGGAAGCCGGTCACGTGACCCACTCGCCACATGGGCTTAAAGGTGTTTTTTTTTCTCGTGAAAAGTTTTCCTCATCTGTAATTTTTGTTATTTTTTGATATGTTGTCTAGAGTGTCCAAATACACGTTTCAAGACCTGACTCAATGGGCACACTCAATAAGAGAAATTTTTGCGAATTTTCTTTGTTCAGAGTGTTTTCTTTTTTTGTCACCAAAAGTTTTCCTCACCTGCAATTTTTTTAATTTTTTGATATGTAGTTCGGGGTGTCCAAAGACACGTCCTAAAACTGGACTTGATAGGCACTCTCGATTAGGGCGATTGTTGCGAATTTCTGTTCTTAAGGGTGTTTACTCTTTTTATTGCAAAAAGTTTTTCTTATCTGCAATTTTTGTTATTTCTTGATTTGTTGTTTGGGGTGTCCAGAGACACGTTTCAAGACCGGACTCAATGGTGACACTCGAAGAGGACGATTTTTGCGAATTTTCTTTGTTAAGGATGTTTTTTTTTTGTCGCCAAAAATTTTCCTCACCTGCAATTTTCGTTATTTTTTTATATGTTGTTCGGGGTGTTCAGAGACACGTTTTTAGACCAGACAAAATGGGCACACTCAATTAGGACGCTTTTTGTGATTTTCTGTTGTTAAGTTTCTTTTGTTTTTTTGCCGCCAAAAGTTTTTCTCATCTGCGGTTTTTTTCATTTTTTGATACGTTGCTCGGGAAGTCGAAAGACAGGTTTTAAGACGGGACTAAATGGTCACACTCAATGAGGGCGATTTTTGTGAATTTTCTTTGTTAAGGGATTTTTCGTTTTTTTTTGTCGCCAAAAGCTTTTCTCATCTGCAGTTTTCGTTATTTTTTGGTAAAATGTTAGGGGTGTCCAAAGACAGGTTTTAAGACCAGACTCAATGGGCACAATCAATTAGGGCGATTTTTGCGAATTTCTATTGTTAAGAGTGTTTTTTTTTGGCGTCAAAACTTTTCCTCATCTAGAATTTTTGTATATGTTATTCCGGGTGTCTAAATACGCTTTTTAGGACACACTTAATTAGAATTAATGGTACTTACATTTTGCGTAAGAGAGTGCGTGATTCTTCAAAACTATTCTACGCACTCTTTTACGCAAAATGTAAGTACCATTTATCCTAATTGAGTGTGTTTTAAAAAGCGTATTTGGACACCCGGAATAACATATAAAAAAATTCTAGATGAGGAAAAGTTTTCACGCAAAGAAAAACACTCTTAAAAACAGAAATTCGCAAAAATCTCCACTCTCAAAAATTGCCCTTGGGGGTGGTTTATATCAGTAAATGTGGCGGTCGTCCTTGGGTCGCTCCATGTCCTCAGGGTGCACGAGACTTTTACTGAGTCATCGTATTGAGATGGTAGCAGACTGCAACCACCTATCTCACGGTCGTGATACGTGGTTACAGCTGAACTTTTACCGCGTTTTCGCTGGGAGCGGGTTCAATTTTTCACATTAGCATCTGCTCCCAGCGAAATCCTGCAGTTGTCCTTATGACAAACTTTTATATATATATAATTAAAAACTAGAGGTTAACAACCACCGCAGGGTCCCACTGGGAGCAACTGTCATCCAAAAAATGACATCGGCTCCCAGTAGGACCGCG
>JAABKJ010001054.1:0-31768 GCA_011634705.1 Andricus grossulariae
CAAATTGAACGAATATCTCGATGAAAATAAATATCATTGAGATAAGTTTAAAATGCAACATTACCATTACTAAAAATGAATCTAATTTTCAGTAAATTAAGATCTTTAACTAGAATCAGCCACTGCAGTTATAATTGAACTGAAAATATTATTCAACATAAGAACGATCCCCGGTTAGAAAATTTGATAATGTTACAATATATATATATATATTATTTTTATTTCTGTACCTACGCCTGGGACAGCTTATTCAGATTTTGCAAAATAAAGAGCAAATTTTATTTTTCATGATTACTTTACTATTTGTACTTTATTTTGTATTAACTTTCATTCTCAGCTACCCTAAAAAATGTATCATTTCAATAAATTTATATTATTACAATTCATAATATGTATTGATATTGAAGCTAATGTATTTTTATCGTCCTGTTTTTATAATTAAAAAAAGTGCGCATCCTATAAAAAACAATGTTGTTAATTAACATTTTATTTCACCTTGTGTCTTTTTTCCAAAAAAATAATGTATTTATTTTTAATGTGACTTTTAACGATTTGAACAAAAAAAAGCATCTTACCAAAAGATTATTAATAATAAATTTCAAGATCGTTTTTGGGTGAACAACTTTTGTCTGTTAATTTTTGTTTCTTACCCTGTGTCGTTCTGCACAGTTTTTAAACCATTTTTAATGTTATTTTCTACAATTAAAACAAAAACTAAGCGTCCCATCAAAAAATAATTAATAACAAATTTATAGATCTTTTTCCGGTGAACAACTTTTGTTGATAAAGTTTTTTTCGCACCTTTCGTCATTTTTCCAAACATTTAATTTTTTTATTTTTAATGTTATTTTTCACCATTATAATAAAAACTACCTATCCAATGAAAAAACGATTAATGATCAATTTGAAGCACTTCCTTCGGTGAACAAATTTTGTCTATTTATTTTTTTCTTAGTTTGGTCGTTTGACCAAAAATTTAATTTTTTTATTTTTAATGTTGTTCTTTAGGAATAAAACAAAAACTACGCGTCCTATAGAAAAAAAATTCATAAGAAATTTGTAGATAATTTTTGGGTTCAACATTTTTGTTCTCTTATCTTTTTTCGTGACTTGCAGAGTTTGACTAAAAAATGAAATTTGGGATTTTTCATTATTTTTTGTGCGATAAAAATGTGAATTATCGAGTTTTTTGGAAAATTCAAAAAGTTGTTATGATAAAATTGTAGGGCTTTAAAAAATCAACGTTTTATTTCGATTGACTTTTTTCATATCGTGCGTTGTTCAGCTTAAAATTGGCGTTTTCGTTTGATTTTTTTAAATTTTGAAAATGCTATAACTCTGATAATTTTCTGTGAATGATAAAAAGTCGTGAAAATAAATTGTTCGACTTTGTGAGTACTATAAATAGCCGGGCATCGATTTTTTAAATCTAAAAAAAATGGTCTCATAAATTTTCAAAGTGCTCTAACTGTTTTAATCTTCATCCAAAATAGCTGGCTGAAAAACTTGACCTTCAGTTTCTGACACTCAAAGAGTGTACCAAAGGCTAATCTAATAGAATAATTTTTTCAAAAGTTAATCGTGCTCACAGACATACAGCCATACAGATACAATCGTAAAAACCTGTTTTTCGGGTTCAGAGGGTCGCAAAACATGGACATTTGACAAAAATTAGGGGGGGGGGAATTGTACACAAATCTTATACCTTCTCTGATGAGAATGTAAACATATAATAGTTGATAAATCAAACAAAAAAACTTTTAATTTTATATCAAGAACAGCTGAATTTATAACTCGAAAATATAAATTTTCATCAAGAAAGTAACTTTTTATCAAATCGTAGAATTTTCTACCAAAACCGAACGAGAACGAGTACGTATATCTGCATGTCTGTGTGGTTACTTGTACGTTTTGGCCAGGCTAACTTATGACGGAGTCGTCCAGTCCAGACAACTATTTTTTTGATAGATTCAGAAATTTCAATCAAAATTTGTACTATATATTAAATATATAAAGAAACATTTTGAAAACGCAGTGAAATGGTTTTCAATATCTTTCTCAAATTGAATACAAATTTTTTTAATGTCAAAAAAAGAGTAACAATATTATATATATATTTTTTTTCGAATAATATAAATGACAATAACTTCCCTACTCTTTAATAAAATCTATCAATACTATAGGTCAATCGATTTATCTCAAGGCAAAGAATCTTTTGTGATTTTTTAAAAATCATTTTTTTTTCGACGCCATATTTCTTTATTAAAATTATATCGAAAAACATACCTACTTATATTCCGTTCCATTTTCCTCTTCTACTTTTTATTTTTCAATGAGGATCGTCCGTTTGACCTAATTGTCGAGCGCGAAGCGCAAGTCTCGCAATGAGAATGTAATCGTTGAAGCCGCGAGTGCTTTGAGAACCGACTTTAAAAACAAATTGAAAGACAATTTCAGTTAAAATTTATGACTATAGCCCATCAGAGGTTTAAATCACAGTTTTCGATTTAAGTTACAATATTGATTGTATTTGAAAAAATGTAGTTGAAATGCATGCATTAAGCGTACGAAAACAAGTCTGAAGTGCGAGAGCGTTCCCGCGCGCCATAGGCGCGCTCGAATTTGGCGCAAAGCGCCGCGCGCGCATCGCGCAATGAGAATGTACTTGCGTAGCGGGCATATTTTTTATACTGAAAAAATATAACGTCAGAGTGCGGAACATTTTTTTCAGAAAATATTGCACATTTTCTGATTTTGGAACACATAATTTTAAATTCGGACCACACAAACTGCGTCGGAATACGCAACATGCAGAAGTACACACTCTTGTCAGTTATTTGCAACACTTTGATCCACTTTCAATTGTGAGAAAAAGACATGAGCTAAGAAACGACTTCAAATTGTGCATAGAAAAATAAGAAAAACTATTTCTCGGTTCTCGGAATGGAATAGTTCTTCCTACAGCGGTATTCAATTCATGCGAAAATCTGTATTAATGTAAAGAAAAAAATACTGTTACATTCTTGGATTATTTTCCTGCAGATCAATTTGATAAGTTCAGATTTAGTGTGATAGTTTTATAATCAAACAAGAACGTTTGGTAATATACTTACTAAACGACCAGCTTGGTTATTATGTAAATTGACCGTCGACTGGATATCGCCTGCTTTTTCTCGTGAATCTAAAAACTGCTTTGAGAAGTCCATTCCATAATCAAGATTATGAGAACATCCTCCCCATTTCCACTGTGTGCTTTTAGCCTTGGTAAGAGCCTTTCCTCTGTAGCTTGAAGGATCACAACTACAGGATATTAAGCGTCCCATGCTGCAGGCACGGGCTACGTTGTGAGCTATCCCAGCTGCCGAAATCGCATACGCAAAAGCCGTTTCTTTGTAACCTGAAACAAAATAAAAGTACTGTTTGAGTCCATTCGTTAACAGTAAATCCTAGAGATATTTGCTGTTTAAAGTTAGATAAAAACGTTGCAAACAATTGAAACAGGAATTATCCGAATTCGGATAATATTTATCAGGAGGCAGTTAAAAATTATCCTACGTCGGATAATTGTAGTTCTCAATTGTTTTCAACGTTTTTATCCAACTTCAAATGAAGAATATCTTTGGGATTAACTGTGTGATGGTGAAATCTACCGTGATTTATGAGAACAACGTTAACTGCAATTCAGACACTTATCTGAATTTCAACCCTGTTTAAAGGTGGTCTCTGCATATTTTTATAAAAAATCTGCAGAGACCACTTTTATGCTAATTTTGGGGAATTAATCTTTAACTGAAAATACATAGTGGGGAGGAGGGATCTCTATAAGGATTTGCAGAGGATGGTGCTGTCCTGGGGAGATTTTTCTATATACGGGAATCGACAGAGGCTGTTTTTTAATGCAGATGCTATACGATGAAGTGGCTCTTGCCATGTTACTTCAACTGCTGGTCAAGAGGGAGACAAGGGGACTCGTAAATCCTCCCATTGGAAGTTATACGTCTCTTCTCTTGAAAGGTAGACGATCAAGGTGCAATAGAAGGAATAATAAAGCATGAAGCAGAAACTTGAAATAAAGTTCCTTTCTTTTAACAGTCAATAGCTGATATGGTTTTTTCAGATATTCAATAATTCACAAATATAGTGCACGCTTGTTCTAGTGAAGATTTATCACAGTGATCCGTGATTCAAATGCTACGCAAGTGCCTAACCATTACAATTTTGATCAAGGTGCAATAAATATTGAAACCTATTCTCGTTAAACATGAAATGTCACTACAATAACAAACAGTGTCGACCAGCCCTAAAAATATTATAATTCCTGCGCGAGTTACATTAAATGAATGTATGGGGAAGATGCAGAATTTTTCTCACCTCGTTGAAACAGCACGCTGCTCTGCTGGGTTCTACTACTCGGTGTAAGACTAGAGCAATTCCACCTGTGCCACATAAACTGATGTTGGCATTCGGATATCGCCATTTGAAGACCCTTCACAGCTGCAGCTGTTACGTCCGGGTTCCGGTGGCAAAGTTCTCGTTGCTCCTTGGTTAGGCCTGGTACTCCATTACATACTACTGAGTTTCCGCTCACCCAGTCGTCAACAGAATTACTCTCGAGACATATCACTCTGAAAAAAGATAATATAAGTGATTTTTATTGAGAATTTTTGCCTTAGATTCAACCGCGGAATTATCGACAATGCTAAATAAGAAAACCTGATATTTTCTCCTAGTCAAACAAAAATTGTACTAGGTTTTAAGTGGGAAAGTTCAATTAAGCGAATAATTAAGAAACCTAATCTACTAGCAGTTGTACTCACGTTAAAATTTGAACTTTGCTTTACCGACTTTATTGGACATGTTAACATGTATATTGACACTAGGAAATAATGGTATTAAATTTGATTTACGCTACATCCATCTCAATCCTTCTGAATCCACGAAATATGACTGACAACATAGTTCTTTATTCCCTCCGTATATTGAAATAATTCCGAACTATTATTAATCATATTATTATTATTATTGCTTCCTCATAGAGGAAGCCTTGTGATAGTAACAATTTTGAAATTTCGGATGTGTGGATGTCACACTTTTTTGTAAAATGATTACTTGTAGACGGTTGCAGATGATAAGATGAAATTTGGAGGGCCCATTTTCATCACTCGTATCTTGAAACTGACCGAAGGATTCCTAAAAGTATTCATTATATTTTTCAAAGTATTATTTGAAAAATTGTTTTTTTATAGTAAAACTTTTTTCATTTACATAATTCAAAGTTGCTGCACTAATACAAAAGATTCTTTGCCTTGAGATAAATCGATTGACCTATAGTATTAATAGATTTTATTAAAGAGTAGGGAAGTTATTGTCATTTATATTATTCGAAAAATGGATTTTTATGGTAAAAATTTTCTCATTCACATAATTTAAAGTTCATATAAGAATAGAAAAGATTCTTTGATTCGAGACAAATCAATTGACTCATATTGTGAATGCAGGTTATTGAAGAGTGAGGAAGTTATGGTCATTTATAATATTTGAAAAATCGGGTTTTTATAGTTAAACTTTTTTCATTAACATTATTCAAAGTTGATGCAAAAACGGAATAAATTCCTTAATCCGAGACGAATCGATTGACCTATAATATTAATGCATTGTCTCAAAGAGTATGCAAGTTATGTCCATTTATATAATTTAAAAAATTGTTCTGTTGATGTATTTGTATTTTGTTCCTTTGACATTTGAGTGCTTATCAAATGAGTACCATAAAATTATTGTAAATACAATCAAAGTGGAAACACCCCAGATCGAATTCGCAGCTAGTTATTATGCCTTCTTACTTTCGAAACCTGGTGAAACTGATACCATATACCACGCGAACACCCCACTTCACTGGGTATGGGCCTATGAAAATTTTTCTTTGACTAAGGTGGGCTTGGAATCACTGTATAAATTCAATCACAACCAGTGATAATCCGCGGCTGCATTACACTTTATTAGAAGTACTTGCGTTTGCCTGGTCCAGACATTTGATCCTATCAATCGAATGCACACAATTATTCCTCGGCGTGAAACCTACCGCTGGACATTAGTTGAAACTCAGCGAATGCAAAATTCGGTCGTACTTTGCAGATCGTCACCAATCCGAGTGCTATCAGCGCTCGAAATGGCTTGACATCTGCACTCTTCCTGAGTCGAGATTCACCTCGTAGCTAATGCCGTCGGTTGAATCCAACCTGAGTCATGTGGAATGATGATGGATTTAGATAAAATCTCGGATAAATGACAATTTTCTTTAGAATACTACGAAATCATTTAAAATTAATGCGGAATCATGCAGAATGACAACAGACTCAGACAGAATAAAAATTTTATTCAGAATACTTCGAAATAATTTAGAATGGATTCCGAAAGATAGCGGAATCACGTGGAATGAAAACAGATTTGGACGAAATGAAAACTTCGTTTAGAATAATGCGAAATTATTCTGTAGTGGATTCGAAATTACAGCGTTAGTCCACGGAATGATGTAGAATTATTCAAAATAAAGTTCTGGAACCACAGTGGAATGATTCGGAATTATGTCAGAATGAGAATATATTGAGGCAGAATGAACATTTGCTTCACAATTATGTCGAATCATTTGGAATGGCTGTGAATTGTCAATGGAATCATTCGGAAAAAGGTGAAAATTATTTCGACTAACACCGTTATCATTCGGAATGAGTCCGGATATTGATAATCTGAATGTAAAGTTGGTTTATAACAAAACGAAATCATGTGAATACAAATATCGGATTTAGGATTCATTTTGATTCACGCAGATGCACAATAAATTTTACATGTAGATATTTAAAAATTTGTACAGGATGATTTTATTTAAGAGTGCTTTTATAAAATTATGAACAAAAGTTATCGCGGATAAGACAAAAACAACAGCCATACAGTCTAAGAGTCGACAAATAATTGTATCATTTTTTGACATTGGAATGCGGATGCCAAAATGTAATGTAATGCAATGCAATGTAATAAAATACTTTTTTTTTAAATCTCTATATGCTTTAATGAAATTTGTCACGATACTATTATTTACAATGAAGACAAGATGGAAAATATGGAAATACATTATCAAATTTCAAGTAAGCAATTTTCATTAACACCTTGAATTTTTTCTTCAAGATAAGCTTTAAGTGTGTCGGTAGTTATCTGCGAAACAAATTAGTCGACGTGCTTCTCTTAAAGTAAAAGTTGTGTAGCATTAGCACGAATGTAAAAAAAAAGTGTCAAGAGGTGTGAGGGGAGGAAGAGAGGAACGTATGTGGTGACCATCCCTCCACTTGTTCGGTGTGTGGGAAAGGATGAAGGTGAAGGGCCCTCGGGGTTATTGAGAGCTCCCATTACAGGTACACTGTTGCCTCAAGGCTATCTTTCGCACTATTGATGATCTACCGAAAGCAGATTAATGATCTTCACTCCACCAACAAATAGCCATGACACGCCATAGACGGGAATGTTTGCTTTTCCACACGGTTCCACAAACAGATCGCCTCAAGTTATTGAAATGTCAACAGGACATCAAGTATCAACTGTCACTTTATAATAGGAAACCAGCATCAGACCGCAAAAAAAAACAACTAAGAAACAAAAGCACCAGTGCGAACAGAATGTATTAGCTGCGAACGAAAAATTATGAGGATTAATGTATATATTTATAATTGAGAAATTACTGTGCATTAAAAATTGTGTAAAAATGATTGCTGTGAGAGTAAAGTCTTAACTTTTGCTATCACAGTGGCGCTGACATTTGTGTTTTCTTTGCCCACATAAAATAACTTCTATTGATTCAAATAATAATTTTATATTCTTTTATGGATGATAATATACATATATAAACAAATTGAAAACGTCTTAATCAAATAATTAAATTCTATCAAATCTAACGTGAAATAAGATGTGAATGAATAATTGTCAAGTTTTTATTTCAAAAAGAAAAATATTTTTATAAAGTATTATTTGTTCTTAATTAAACAGCCAACTAAAAGTTGAAAATTTCAGATTAAACCATCTCTTTCTAGCATTATTCAAAAAGAATATTGTTATGAATAAATAATTATAATACTTTACTCAAAGGATAACTCTAAGTTAACAATGAACAAACAGAAAAAGCTCCTTTTCCGATTCAACTAATTAATTTCCTTACAATATAAGACAAAATAAGCCCTTTCTTGATTAAACTAGATAATTTCTTGATAATTAAATCAACGCCTTCGGTCAATATGAGTCGGAATCCAATTAGGCCCTTTTGCGATCAAACTCTTGAATTTGTCTTGACAGCTAGTTAGTTGCTTCAAAATTTCGAAATGATATATAATTAATTTAACTAGAGTTACGGTACATCTCCGGAGTCTATGAATATTTTGAAAAATGTTTATCGTAATGGTGAAAATAGCAATTAAAGCAAATATGCTTGAATTTGTGTTTTTATGCGGGCTCTCCGATCTGTCTCTATCTATGTTAATATTTTTAATCATAAAGAAAATGACAAGTTTTTTTGAAATCTGAAAACGTGTAGATATTGAACAAGAGCGATAACGAAGACAGATGTATACTTGTGTTGAAACGGGTATGCATGTCCCGCATTTTTGTAATAACCCAGGGGTCGCAGAAGAATCCAAGATGGCGCGACGATGTGCCTGTTTTATTTTCCCTTGGATCTCGTAGCAAGCGAGATGAGAGAAACGCGGAATGGAATTTCGCTTTTAATGGGGAATACGTTTAAAAAGAGAGAACTTCTGAGAAAAAGACAGAATAAAATTGTGGATGAAAGAGAGATAGTCAGAGCGAGTAAGAAGTAAACGACAGAAAGAGATAAAAAAATGGATGAAAACGAAAGAAATATAAGCAACGAAGGGGATGAAGTAACAGTTTTTGCGTACAAATATTTATTCAATTCATAAACTTTCATGAATATGAAGAAGAGATAGAGATCTGTTGACTGTGTTTTTTGGCATGTTTCTCGAGTAATTTGTGTTTCTATTGACGTTAAGATTTTTTAATTGGGATTTTTTGTGTATATCTCTCTCCTGAATATGGAAAACTTCTCAAAAATTAAACTTTCAAACAAAGATTAGGAAAAAAATTGCCAACCAAATTCCTGAAATTGCTACAACGAATTTAAGAATCTTTGGCATTTCCTGACGAGGAATTACACTTTTGTTTCAAAAGTCACTGGATACATTATTTTTATTTCATTGTGAATAAGGTTGACAGACGATGTTCTTGAAATAATCATTTTCAACTGAAATTTTTGTGGAATCTTGCGTGTCTAGTTTGTACCTAGTAAAACTCTCATAAATTATCCCTATAGACACCCAAGAACCACCGCAACTCTCTTCAACATTATGGACTTATCCCTGTGCACCCAATAACCATGAACACCCTATAAGCTCTCATGAATTATCCCTAGGAACCCGAAAACCACGGAGCCTCTCTCCAAATCTCAGAAATTATCCCTGGGCACCCAAGAACCACGGACGTTCTTTTCAACTCTCATTAATTATCCCTAGGAGCCCAAGAACTACTGACACTCTCTCCAAATCTCAGAAATTAACCCTAGGCATCCAATAACCACGGACGCTCTGACCAACTTCTAGAAATGGTCCCTAGGAACCCAAGAACCACTGACACTCTCACCAAATCTCATGAACTATCCTTAGGCACCCAAAAACCAACGTCACCCTGTTGAACTCTCACAAATTATCCCTCAGAGCCCAAGAACTGCCGAAACTCTCTACAAATTTTAAGGGTTATCCCTAGGCACCCAAGAACCAGGGATGTTCTCTTCAACTCTCACAAATTATCCTCGTGAGCCCAAGAACCACTGACACTCCCTCCAAATCTCAAAAGTTATTATTCTGAGGCACCCAAAAACCATGGATACCATGTAAAACTCTTAGAAATTTTCCCTAGGCATCCAATAACTACGAACGCCCTATCCAACTGTCTGAAATTTTGCCTAGGCACCCAAGAATTACTGAAACTCTCTTCAACCTTCAGGGATTATCCCTAGGCACCCAAGAACCACAAATTCCCTCTCCAAATCTCATCAATTATCCCTAGGCACCCAAAAATCACCGACGCTCTCTCCAACATTTAGGAATTTTCCCTAGGCACCAAAGAACTGGCGAGAGCCTCTAAAATTTTCAGGAATTTTCCCTGGGTACCCAAGAACCACCCACGTCCTGATCCAACTCAGCTTGAGACGTTATTCAGGGTTCTACGATTCTTTTCAGGAAACATCCTTTTATTTTGAGAAGATCTTTCTTATCACAAGTAGAATGTTCTCTTGAATTTAATGTTGCAAGGATTTTCATTTTTCTTAAAGAGAATTTTGTTTGCAGCAAACACAAATTCAACTTATCCGTTCACGAGACAGTTTAGCTAATCCGAGTTCTGGACAAAAATTAATTTAATTCCAGTACGATTAAATCAGCATTTTACACACAAAAATTCACTTCTTTCCAATCTGAATGAATCTGTTTTCTACTCAAAAATGCATTACGATCCAATTCGACTTTTACCGAAAAATTAATTCCGATGCTGTCCGTTCTCAACCAGTCTAAATGATTTTTGAAATAATGTAATGAATGAATTTACGATCAACAACGACAGAATTCATTAGTCCCTTCGTACATTGAAATGACTGCGAAATAATTTTTAGACTTTTTAAATTGTTATATTCAATTGCGAATTATTTGTTATTTAAATGAGGATCGATAAAGAACCCCGCACCAAAGATAAAGAAAATTACTTTCTAAAATGTCTAATTATAAATTCATTTGTAATTTCGAACCTGCAGATCAATAGCCCAAATAAAATAATCCGATATAAGGACAGTTTTCACTCGAACAATTTCCAAACTTCAAATTTTTAAGAGCACTTTTATAGAAAAATTAGTCTATTATTGAAATGTTATCCTTCTCAAAAACTATTAATTAGATTTGACTAATTACCCATGAACTTGACAAATTCACGATTTTGTGTATATTGGGTGTTTGGGGGTTGTTATAACATATTCTGAACATACCAGCAAAGAAATTGCAATAAATTTTACACGAAGCCCGTCGAAGGAAAAGAGTTTGAATTCATCTTAAAGATTAATTGTATCATCCGTTACAAATTCAAGCAAGGAATTCAAATTTTCCTAGCAACCAAAATCACCAGAGCTTTCTTGATCAGGCACAGAAATCACATTGGAATTAGTACAAGAAGCCTCTCATACCAGGATCTGTGTGTAATTTATTTTGAGGGTGTTTTTAACATCCCTTAAAGATTCAAGTAAGAAAATGGACATTTCCTAAAAAGCAAAACGCGGGAGATTTGTTTAAAATTATTGTAGTCAGAAATCAATCCAAAGTCAATGTAAAAACATCCTCTGGGTCGAAAGAAGGTCAAATTTATTCTGAGAGTTGTTTAAACATCCCTTAAGAATTTCAGCAAGGCAATCGACATTTCCTAAAAATCGACATCACGGGAGATTTATTGATCAAATTATTGGCGTCGAAAATCGAACACACTAAACGTGAAGAGGAAATACTAGCAGCGAAAGTATTTAAAGGGTTGTTTTAACATCCCTTGAGATAAATTCAACAACTTTCCCTACTGTCAAATGTTTCGTACATTTATTGTGAAATTATTTCCGACCACAATAATTTAATAAAAATTTCCCGCGGTTTTACCTGTGAGGAAATGTCCATTTCCCTACTTGAATCTTCGAAGGAATGTTAAAACCACCCTTAAAATAAATGTAGACACGTTCATGATAGGGAACGCATCCTGCACTTATTTTTGAGGGATTTCCTATCCTAAAAAATTAATAAAAAAATCTGTGATTTTGGTTGTGATTAAATATCAATTTCCTTCCTTGAAGCTTTGAGGGGTGTTAAAACATCCCCTGAAATTGATTTATTTACATTTATCATGAAGTGATTTCCGACATCAGTAGTTAAATGAAAAAATAATCTATGTTTTTGGTTTTTAGGAAATGTCGATTTCTTCGCTTGAATGTTTGAAGAATGATGAAACAACCCCCAAACATACTGTATACACGAAATCGCTCAAAAATCGTGTATCTGTCAAGATAACGGGAACAAAACTTTTGATTCAGTATGACTGGTTGTTTTCTTTTGAATTATGGCTCTGCAGGTACGAAATTACAACAAAAAAAAACCTATAATTTGACAGTTATACGAAGAGCCATTTCTTATACAGAAAAAAACAAATAAATTTTTTTTTTTTTTTTCGTAAATTCGGCAATTTAATTTTTTCCGATTTTTTTTTGATTTTGGCAATTTAATATTTTTGGAGAAAATATAAACATTCGGTAAATTTCTGTCCCGGCAATTATTTTTTTGGTATTTTTGCACATTAAGAATTTTGAAAATTCGGCAAATCTCGACAACAGATTTAAACCGAACAAAAATTTTGTTTAGAGTAATGCAAAATCATTTGGAATGAATTCCAAATGAGAGTCGTATTCAGACAGAAAGAAAACTTTGTTCATAATGATGTGAAATCATTCGGGAAGACTTGAGAGTAAGCATATATTAGAGCAGAATAAACAGTTGGTTCACAATTGAAATCGTTTAGAATGCCTATGGATTGACAAGGGAATCATTCGAAAACAGGTGGAAATGATTAGGAATGACAACGTGTTAATTTCGAATGAGTTCGGGTTTAGA
Organism: Andricus grossulariae; assembly: GCA_011634705.1. Lineage (NCBI taxonomy): Eukaryota > Metazoa > Arthropoda > Insecta > Hymenoptera > Cynipidae > Andricus > Andricus grossulariae. Next base: position 12,741 of record JAABKJ010001054.1, read on the forward strand.
ACGGAAACATTTGGAATGATTTAGCTGATTAAAGTGGAATGAAAAACTATCCTAAAATTTTGCTGGCTTATTCGAATTTATACCGGTATAATAGCCAACTCATTTGAATTGGACTTTGATCCGCAAGTGAATTCACATGGAGTGAAATGTTGATTTAGAATGATTTGGATTCGTTTGAAGTAACTTCCGATTGACAACATAATATTTGGAAGTGGAATCATTCAGAATAAATTTGATTCTTGGGGATCCCATCTGAATGGAAAGTTGATTCAGCCAAATAATTCTGTTTGTATGAAAAAGATATTTACGTGGTTCAAAAGAAAACAAAGAGGATGGTTTAGTTTGAAGAAACCTTTTTCCCTGAGTTTTGACTGGACTCATAAGGAAATAAAGGAAAAATGAATGATAGAAAAAGTGAACTTACGGATTATCGAGGAAGATTGTAATGAGCGTAATTGCAGAAACGAGGTGTGTGGTGATAGTCCTGGGTGATAGTCCTTTTGGAACTCGTCGGCGTCGGAACGGAGGCATTCTGTCATCGCCTCAACTTGTTTCCTCGTGGGCTCTTCTCCTTGGCACGGTTTATCCACTTTAAAATTGTGCAACAACCCTTCTTTAGACGAGGATTGCACACCCCTTGCACCCAATTGGAAAGACCCCTCGTTCGAGATATTTCTGCTTATTTTTGCTGACGGTCCCTTTCCCAATGTCTCCACTCATCTTATCTCATCTCATCTCAACTCATTTCATTTCATCTCATCTTTTCTACTCTTCTTGGACTCGTGCCATCGCAGAGCGGTCTCTCTGATCAGCGGACTGGCACGCGTAGAGAGTCTCTTTGCTTGAGGCACCGGCGCTCCGGCTTTGACGTTCGACAAGTTCGAGAGTTCGGTGCAATTCAGCGGGTGCATCCGTCCTTTCGAGGGGTTCTGAAATTAACCCGGGGGCACTTGGTTTCGCTTGCACCAAACCCCAACCCTTTTCACTAAGCGTTCTTTTTGAATCGCTCTTCTTTCAAGAGCAATTTTACCAATTGACGACTCTTGGACTCTTGATTGCGAATTTCGTATAACTCGAATCAACCTTTCAATTCTTTCACCAAGTCGGTTGTCTAATAATAATTTACAATAAATTAGAGGTTTGCCCTTTGGTATATAGTTGACAAAAACACAGCACTTAAATAAATTATGTCTTTCCAGTTTCCACGGACCAAATGCGTGAACCATGGTCCCTAAAACCGTAGTTGACACTGACACGCATTTCACCAATCACTTGATTAAACATTCTTCATTTTCTTGGTCCCACTCGTAATCTCAATCGAATCATTCCGTTGACCCTCATCTTTTCGGAATTTGTTAACATCTGAATGTAGCCAAAATTGACAAAGGTACATATGAAACCTATTTCATATTCGGCAATCGAAGATTTGATTGAATCTCTGAATTTTCGAAATTGAAGCCAGGAATATTTTTTTCATCTCTGCCTCAAACTGGAGCAACATTCTTTTCAAGAGATACAACCCCAAGTTTGAAACCCTTTTGTGGGTCTTGTTGATTCAGGTCAGGTCGAGTCATTCGGTAGGAAGGATGGGTAGACACCTTCCGTACTTCCGGTGTGTGCGCGTTCTCGTCCAAGTGTCAGACTCAAATAAAATAAAAGTCGCCCTCAGGGTCCTCCTACTCCTACTCTTCTTCCTCGCCCGCCTCCTTTCTCCTCCAACGCTTCTTCCTCTACTCCGCCTCCTCAGATTGTTCAGAATCTCTGTGAATCTTCTCTACAGCAGTTTCTCTCCATCAGTTATTGTCTCCATCAGTCAATAATGTAAGAAGAGAATAGACTGTATATGAAACTTCCAGGGCGTTTAAGTAGGTTGTTTATTTAAATCAAAAATCGAGTCCAGTCAGAGGTATCAATCAGTGAAAGAGAATGGTCGTTCTGACAACGACAACAAACAAATTGTCAGATTGTCAGTGACAGTCACTGTCATTGACATTGACATTGTCAGTAACATGGTCATCGTCACGTTCCTGTCGTTACATTACCCTTGATGTGCTGGAGATGAACAGAATCTGATTGTACTCTTGCCCACAACGACAATAAGCTGTCAGAGAGATGAACTCGCGCAGTGCGCGGAAGAGGGTCCCTCCTCACCACCTATAGGGAGAGAAAGGAGAGATAGGGAGCTGCTTCAAGGAACCAACCCCCACTACAGACACAATCGTTCGACCACCACCATCATCACCACCATAGTTACCACCACCACCACCACCACCACCGTCATCATCATCATCATCATCACAACTACTACCACCCCAACAAAGTGAATTCTTAAGAATCTTGAGCGTGCCAATTACTAGATCTGTCCATGTACAATGTAGAGAAGTCTTCTTTTTAAAGACTTCCATGACTTATGTGGATGCCTTTCTTCCTTCCCTTGTTTCATTCTTTTGCTTCCCTCTTCTGTAATTTCAAGACATCTTACTACATTACATTTTTTGTATATCTTCTTCATATAGATTTCTCGGTCATTTTCTGGGTTTTTTTCCGGTCAATTTTTATTCTCGAGGTCTGGAAATTGTAATTCTCTTGAAAAAAGGCCAGTACCAAATCAAATTAGTCATTCTTTTACAAAATTCACTGTTCTGAATAAGAAACATAATTCTTTTCGAAAATTCCTTGTTTCGAGTGAAACTTGTAATTATTTTAGAAAATTCCCTATTCCAAGACAAAATTGTAATTTTTTGGGGGGAATTCACTGTTCCAAATCAGAAACATAATTCTTTTCGAACATTCCTTGCTTCTAGTCAAACTTGTAACTCTTTTGAAAAATTCACTGTTCCAAATCAGAAGCATAATTCTTTTCGAAAATTCCTTGTTCCAAGTTAAAATTGGAACTCATTTGAAAAATGTACTGTTCCAAATTAGTATAATAATTCTTTTCGAAATTTCTCGATTCCAACTCAAAAATTTAAATCTTTTACAAAATTCCCCGTTTCAAGTAAAAATTGTAAGTTTTTTCAAAATTCACTGTTCGAAATCAAAATTATGATTTTTCTTGAAAGTTTATTTTTCCAAATCAGCATCATAATTTTTTTTCAAAAATTCCCCATTCCAAGTCAAGATTATTATTCTTTTCGAACATTCCTTGGTCCAAATCAGAATCAGAATTCTTTTCGAAAATTCGCTGTTTCAAGTTGAAATTTTAATTCTTTCCGGAAATTCTCTGTTCTGGACTCAAAATTATATTTCTCTACTGAAACTTTATGTCGCAACTTAGAAGTATGATTCTTTTCGAAAATTCCCTGTTTCAAAGTCGAAATTATAATCAGATATAAAACGATCAAATGAGAAAAATTTATTTGAGAGAACTTGTTGAAGAAATCATGAAGAAAGACACAAGAAGAAACACACAAAGCGGTATCGAAACGTCGGCTTTTTTGTATAGACACTTTTATTTAATTTTAACTAATAAAAAGGCAAATTTTAAAATTAACGAATGACCGAATTAATATTCATTTTCTCCAGTCCAAGAAATTATCTACGAAATTATAATTATTTACTGAAATCCCCTGTCCCAACTCAGAATTATAAATTTTTTAGAAAATTCACTGTTTTAACTCAGAATTATCGCAATGAATATACATGAAACCATTTTTAATTTGAATATTATTACATTCACAAGAAAAATCCCGGTCACTGAATCAAATTCCCAGTCAATTGCTGATTCTTTCCTGGTGAACAAAATACCTGTCCGTTTCCCGGTTTCCTCGTTTTACCGGTTAGGTAGACACCCTGATGAATTCAAACGAAATTTTCGTTCTGCTTGAATTTATTATAATTTCGCATGATTTCACAGTACTCTGAACAAAGTTTTCATTTCGTCTGAATCCGTTCTTACTCCGCGTGGATTACGCTTTCACTCGGAATTCGTTCCAAGTGATTTCGCATTATTCTAAAAAAAAATTTCATGCTGTCTGAATTCTTTTTTATTCCGCATTGGTTCAGAATAAAGCTTGTTGTCACAAATTTTTTTTATTTGAAAAATAAAATTTTTAGTATAAAAATGAACGATTGAAAAAGCTTTAACATTGTTTCGGAGTGATTTCAAGATACACAAGATGGAACTGTTTTATGTAAAAAAATACAGGTGAAATAAGCAAAATCAGATTTGTGTGTGCTTCATTCCCACATAGGAAAAAATAAACTTTCATTCGGAACATAAAAATAGTGTGAAAACTTACTGAAACAAAACTGAACCACAGTTGGTTCATTTTGAGCAATACGAACATTGAAAGCAATTCAATTGTTTTTTTAGATTTCACATTGATCGTGACAGTGAAAACAGCTCATAGTGGGTTTCTAAAAAAATAGGTTTAAACAAAATTGAAACCCTGATTTCTTCTGTTGAGTATATGCCCAATTAAGGCATACAGTAGTTCCATCGTTAGCAGCTGCATCTAGATTCTAGAAGGGTGAAACAAGTTGTGATTGCACGATCACTTCCAATGCGCCTACAAGTTTCTGGTTAACAGTGAAACTTAGCACTCTGAATCATTGTAGATAAACGTGTTTCGCAAATAAATAAAATTGAGAAGAAAAATTGATTTTGATGTTCTTGAAGAAAATATTTCAACTACTCACCAAATTTCGGTGAACCAAACACGATCTTCTTATGAAGTAAGAATGAGCTACAAAAAATTATAGTTTGATCAGCAATGACACCCTGCAATTGGTAACACTGTCTGCATTCAATCTACAATTGTTAAATTGTAATTTTTTTTTTGATCAAAAGGTTTTAAGAGTGCTACCAATAGATGTGCAGTGTGAATACTTTCACATGCTCTTTTGCTTAGTGCTGATGACTTTAAACTTGCACCACAAAATACAATTGAAGAAAATGCACTGAGTTGAAAAGTGCCCTCTATGTGTGCAGTACCCGTGTGTGAAAAATATATTTATGTACATGGTTGTCGATAAACTGTAATTGAGAAGAGTTTTGGGTGGGTTGTGCGCGAGGTCACACAGGACGCAGTAGTCCAGATGAAAAAATGATAAATGCAAATTCTAATAATGTAGGCATAGAGAGAAAGAGAGAGAGAGAGAGATTGAGAGACTGTGAGTAGAATACTGTCCAAGAGCCTCTATTGCAGCTCTTTGACACGTGTCATGGTCGACGAATTTAGTCCTAATGTGCAGCGACCCCATCATTAGCTATTATGTGTTGCACCGGTAGAAAAGGGTTGCGCTCGGCCCCCAAAAATACAGATATCGCTGGCACGCCCTCGTCTTTTCAAAAACGAATATCCCACATAGATGTCCGTTTCAATATGAGCACATCCGAAAACAAACAATTAGGGATCATCCTAGGTTCTTTATAGCGTGAATGAGCCGGAATCGAAGCAGAATGGGAAAGACCGAGTCTGTCGACTGTCAAAGTCCTTAGCAAAAAAGACCTTATATACTATTTATTCCCTTATTATATAGGCTATAGACTGTAGACTATAGAGTGCATTGGGTGGGCGTTTATTACTCTATAATGGCTCTGATTATATTGTCCTTAAACAATTTATGTCTGAAGAGGGCGGAGTGATTGTGCCGTGAGAAACTTTTCGTTTCCATTATAAGGTATGTACATACATACGCATATCTGCATGTATATTTTGCTTGGTGAAATTCAAAATGTTGCACGTCTTGTTAAGTATACGAATCATGACGATTCCCCCTCCCGAAAAACTATCGCTTGAAAGAAGAAGCCAAACAAACATTTTTTCAGCTGCATTAAAAGCTTTTAAATTTCTCATAAGATGCATTTTTAATCAATTAGTTGAATTTTCAACCAAATAGATGGATTTTCAAGTAAGACAAATACATTTTCAAACAAAAATAGAATAATTCATGTTTCACTTGATAATTTAGTTTCCTAGAACAACGAATTCTCAACAAAATAGTTCAATTTTTAACCAAAGATGTGAACTTAAAACTAAAATGATGAATCTTTAACCCAAAAATAAATGTTCATTTTTTATCAAAGTAGCTTAACCTTTATGTAATTAGTTGTAATTTTAAACCAAAAAAAAAAAAGAATTTTCAATCGAACAGTTAAATTTTTAACCAAAAAGATCAATTTTGACATAAAACAAATACATTTTTTTCACAAAAGTAGAATAGTTCAAGTTTCAGTTGAAAAAATTAATTTCCAATAAAATAAAAAAAATTTCAAAAAAATAGTTCAATTTTTAACTAAAGATGTGAATAGTTCAACTTTCAATTACTTAATTGTAATTTTAAACAAAAAATGCATTTTTAACAAAGTAGACTAACTTTTTACCAAAAAAAAGACGAATATTCAATCAAATAATTTAATTTTAGACTTTAAAAGATAAGACTTCAGCCAATAATGAAATATTTAAATTTCATGTTAAAGAGATTGACTTTCAGCCAAAGAGATAGATTTTTAACTGAAAAAGAAGATGATTCGTTGAACAAGACGATTAATTTTTTGTCGAGAAAATCAAATTTCTTACAAGTTTTATGAATTTTCTACTAAATAGTTGAATTTTCGACTAAAAAATATACATTTTCAACCAATAATGAAATAGTTATATTTGAACTTTTATGTTAAAGAAATTAATTTTCAATTAAACTGATAGGTTTTTAACTGGAAAAGAAGATGAATCTTCAACCAACAAGATTAATTTTATACCGAAAAAATTAAATTTTAATCATTTTTATGGATTTTTAATTAAATAGTTTAATTTTTGTCTGAAAATATACATTTTCAACCAAAAAGATGAATTTTCAAATACATAGTTAAATTTACAACTCAAAAATATAACATTTCAACTAAAAATAGATTAGTTAAATTTTCAGTTGAAAAAATTAAATTAAAATCTGAAAATATGGATTTTCAACAAAATAATTCAATCTTCATAACAAAAAAAAAAACATTTAACAAGAAATGTAACAGTTGTTATTTCAAGCAAAAAATTGTTCATAGTTTTGAATTAAAAGTAGTTACATTTATCCAACAAATTCGCATTTTTGAAACAATAGTTGAATCCTCAAGCAAGAATGGTAAATTTGCAGGCAAACAGTTGCCTTCTTAACAAACAAACAAAAAAAATAAATTTTCACCAAAAGAGATGAATTTACTGCAAAACAGTTAAATGTTCTACTCCGAGACTAATTGGGTCCGAAATATTCTTTTTGCCCCACTGCACAGTGGGGCGAAGTAAAAAAACGAGGTTAAAAAGAACATTTAGACCACAATTTCTTACTGATTTTGGATTTTTATCTATAGAATGATTGAGCATTTTATTTCAAAATTCAGATAAAAACCGCGACTCTCTACATTTTTTGTGAGACAAAATTGCTAGGAGCTATGCAAATTTTTGTTTGTTGATTTATGAGCAAAAACAATGTTTTATTTTTGTTCCTTTTTATTGAACTTTTTCTCTGCAGTGCAACTTGCGTCGAAATGAGGATAATTTTTAACAGCTGAAAAATTTATATCTGCAACAAATATCTTTAGTTTGTTTTGTTATTGATGGCTACATAATAAAGAAAGATGAACGTGTTAACACATGAAGCTGACCATTAAGGACATGTCTCGTCTCGTCACGTCACGTCAAATCGCAATGGAAAATTGTTTACTTGGAACTGATCTTCCTGTCCGATATATATATATATATGTATATATAGCTGGCATCCCCTCATTCATTCATTCATTCATTCGTTCATTCATTCATTCACTCATTCATTCATTTATTCCACGGCTTACATTCTCCCTTTAGCTGCTACTTTTTCTTTCTTCCTATTACGGTCTTTTCACCTCATTGTTTAAGGAACAATTGTAAGAGAGATATCCGTTTCACAAGAAGATGCTTGATCGCTCAATCTAACAAGGATCTTCGATAGGTGATCGGCTTGGACCGTTAAAAGCCACTTGTTGAGATGCGTCCGAGCGTAATCGATTTGCTCGCTAAAAGTACCCCGAGTAATCTGCTTTTGAGGATCATAGACGTTCCGCCTCTTGTGTAGCTTGTCTTCTCTTGTCTTGTCTTGCCTTGTTATTGTTGTTTCCTTTTTTTTCTCTTGAAACGTTGATCTTGACAAGCCATAGTCCACTGAACGAAGTAGACGCTTTTTCGTACATCCTGCCTGTCGTGCACGCGATGATTCCCATACACCTATTTAACAATATCCCATATCACGCACTGCAGACCCATTCACGGTAGTCAACCAAATTTAAGGATTTGCTGACTTAGCAAGCTCAGAGGATTTTCTTACACATTTATTGTACCCCTCGATTATATTGTGTAATATGAACGTACCAAAATGTTTTTCTTCCCTACATACACACACACGCGTTTTTTATATTCATTCTACAATACTTGATGCGTAGAAAATGTAATATCAATAAAAATGTACTGCATATTTTGTGTCATCTAAATGGCAAAAAGAAAACTTGTTTGAAAGAAAAAGAAAAACTAGGTTTGCTGCCATTTTGGATCTACATCGAAGTGCAAGATAGCTATCTCTCGCAGGTGTACTCTGCATATCTCCAAAGTAGCATCTTATCATCGAAAAATGTGCGGTATCATCTTTTTTTGTTGTACCGGGCCCACTATTCACACCAAATTATTAGCTACTTGACAGTATCGTGAGAACCAATGTCCAGCTCACCCCATCTGGCCAGTAATAGACTATGCCGTTGCCAAATTTTCCAGGAAAAAGTTTTTTCTGTGTTTGCATGATGTTACAAAATTTTTCTAATGTATGTGAGTAATCTCTAATTCATCCTAATACGCGGGGAAAATTAGTTACTTAAATATTTCATGACTGAGTAGTGTGACCTGAGAACATAACTAGGACATATGTTAATTTTTAAGATATGTCTTAACGTAAAACTTTACCAACTATTTTTTAGAATTTATGAAGGATTACAGAATAATCGCTACCCAGCTTAGATTTCAACACATGTATCGTAAAACTTCAGCTACGTATGTAAAGAATTCAGAAGATCCAAATGCCAAAATTTCTCCTGCTTTCAAACTTTTATGCAAGCATAAAAAACAGTGCCTTGCATCTATTAATTTACAATAAAATGCTTATGAGTTCATAGATATTCGTAGGAACATTATGACCTAAAATTCGCAGAAAACTTGACGAAGAAAAAATAGTAATTTCCTTCTGCCCAAGAAAGATTCGCTTAATACTACTGACACGGAGGGAATAATTTTCTGACTGGTATGAAAAGAGAGAAAAAAAATGTTGCCTCATGTCGGTGGTGGGCCACCATGCTCGATCCTATTATGGCAACGAAGCTAAGGATTCGAAGAGTTCCTTTGACCAACGGCAATCCGAATAAATAACAAGGAAAAATAAGATATATGCATGTGGGTGTGGCGGCAGGCGGGACCCGGGCTCATTGCCACCTCCGAAGCTGTCGGATCTCACACTCCGAGCAAACCAGGATTGAAGCTGACCGTTCGCACAGTGGTGCAAATCTGGAATTTACTATTCAAAAAGGTCTACAGCCTTCAATTATTGACCGATTTTCAAGCTTTTTTTCTTTCTTTTCAGAATTCAGGAGAATTAAATTCCTAACAAACGAACAAAGGGGTATTTTTAATTCTTTTTTTGCTTTTCAGCCGGTGCCAGTCAGGTCGAAAAAAACCATTATTTAAGTTTGAAAACTATGCATTAACAGGCTGTCTATCCGACGGATGATTCTAAATTCTTGGACATTCCCCAGTTTTCTCCTGGTCAAGTGTCAAATTTTCCCCGTCTAGTTAACAGTTCAAAATATTTAAATGATTTGGAACATATCTTTTTTGTGAGAGAATTATAATTCTTAACGGAAATACTTTCTTCTGAAGTGAAAATTCTAATTATTTGCAGAAATTCAGTGTCCTACAGTCTAAATGATAATTCTTCAAAAAAATCATCTTCCCTGTCTGAAAGTCCAAATTATAATTCTATCCAGAAATTCCCTGTTCGAAAGTGGAGATTGTAATTCTTTACGAAAATTTTCTGTCTCCAAGTCCAAATTATAATTCTTCACTCAATTAATCTGTTCCAAAGTGAAAATTATAATTCTTCCCGGAAATTCTCTCTTCAAAAGTAAAAATAATAATTTTTTATGAAAATTCCCTGCCTCAGAGTGAAATTTATTTCACGGAAAATCCTCTTTTCCAAAGTAAAAATTATGATTCTTTACGAAAATTTCCTGTTGTAAAGTACAAATTTATTTTACTTCGAAAATTGGTTGTCTAAAAGTCTAAATCGTAAGTGTTACGAAAATTCCCTGTCCCAAAGCAAAAATTATAATTCTTTCGGAAATTCCCTATTCAAAAGTGTAAATTTTAATTTTTTACGGATATTTCTTGTTTCAAAGTAAAATTTATTTAAGGGAAAAATCCCCTTTTCCAAAGCAAAAATTATGATTCTTTATCAAAATTTCCTTTCCTAAAGTAGAAATTATCATTCGTTCCGGAAATTCCTTGTTCAAAAGTGAAAATCCTAATTTTCTATGAGATCTCCTTGTCCTAAAGTAAAATTCATTTAATGGAAAAATCCCCTTTTCCAAAGTAAAAAGTATGTTTCTTCACGAAAACTCCCTGTCTCAACGTAAAAATTATATTTCTCAACGAAAATTCCCTATTTAATCGTAAAAATTATCATTGCTACGGAAATTCTCTGTGTCAAAGTGAAAATTATGATTCTTTACGAAAATTCCCTGTTTGAAAGCAAAAATTGTAATTCTTTACAGAAATTTCCTATTCGAAAGTGAAAATGATATTTTTTACGGAAATTGCCTGTCTCAAAGTTTAGATTATAATTTTTTAAAGAAATCAACTTCTCCAAAGTAAAAGTTACAATTCTTTCTGTAAATTCCCTGCGCGAAAATTGTAATTCTTGACGGGAATTCCCTGTTGCGAATCACAATTACATTTATTTCCAAAAATGCTCTGTTTCAAGTAAGAATTATATTTATGTACAACTGTTTCTATTACAATTCAGAAATATAGAAACTCCCTTTTTCTAAAAATTTCTTTCTGATCGTAAGTTGTAGAGAATTTATTGGTATTTTAAATTCCGCATAGCTTTGTTGTGGCTTATGTTATAAAAATCCATTTTGTCATAAAAATCGGTTGAAACATTATATTTGAAAAAGATTGAGTTGACACGACAAAAATAGTTGTTTCAACTATAGAATTTTTCTCTGTAAAATAATTGTATGTCATCAGAAAGTAATATGCATCAAGAACCCGCTGATTAACGATCCTTTTACTACCGGTATCACCGATCACGGTTAGTGTTGTTTCGCGAATGAAGAGAGAAAAAATATGTGCCTTGATTTATCGGCCGTAAACGATTGCAATTAACCGCGACCGGGTTTCGAAGATGCGCTGTGTATATAGAAACTTATGAGAAACCAAAAATTAACCCGTAAATTCTACATCGTCCAAACTTTTATACTTTTTGTTTCTCCTCAAAAATATCTTTGTCTATATTTAATTTGTCAAGTCCCAAACAATATGTAAATCGATTATTATTGTATGAACTTGTGCCAGAATATGCGGGTACAAAAAATACAGTAAAAAGCTGTATAAGAGGTAAAAAAACCAGCTAATTGAAATTTAAATCAGTCATAGCTCAGACTGAATGAACGTGCCGTAAATCGAAATTTGATTTTGTGAATTATTTTTGAAAAAACAACTTTTTCAGAAAAATTCAACAAATCCATTTTATTTTTTCGTAATGACAGAAAAAACTGGGGGTAGGAGATGTTGCAGTTGATGAAGGTTCAAGCAGGGTAATAGCTGATTAGATGTAACTGATGTAAACTTTCCATAGTTACAGGCCCGTAACGTGCTGCCCCTAGCGGAGTCCGCCGGAGATATCTGCGATTCACCACGAAAAGTGTACCTCCGTTCAGCCTAATTAGCTGACTGTTACCCTGCTTGATTAATTACGTGCAATATTTGGCATCCTCAGTTTTTTCTGCGAAAACAAAACTTGTGCTAGGACTTTCTAAACATGCACAATATTTTTCCTGCAAATACGAATTCAAAAACTCAATTGATCATTTTTCGAATTAAAAAAGAAGTCGTGCTAAGTTGTGCCTACTGAATACAACACCTATTCCTTGATACAATTTTCACTTATATGTATATTTTCCAAATGAAATCAACTTTTTTTTTTAAATTGCAATCACTTATTGTTTCAATTAAAATTTTCTAAAATATTAACTTCGAAAATATAAAATTTCTGCTCAGTTATCCTCACCAAGCAAACTCAGCACAACTCCTTAATTTTCGAATTTGTTACGTTTTCAAAATTGGCAATTTTTCAAATTTTTGGTGGAAAAATAATGGCAAGTTTAAAAAAGTGAATTTTATTTAGAAAATATACATCTCAGTAAAATGTGCCTTCAATGATAGTTGCTGTACCCGCCTAGCCCAATCCAGAACAACCTTCAGAATTTCAAAATTCACATTTTTGAAAATTTTGGGTCAAAAAGTCATGCTATCTTCCAAAAAATAGATTAAGAAAACAGTTGAGTGTAAGATGTGTCCAGAAATAATTTTATTAATAATATAATATACTATAATAAAATAATTGCGAGTTCAAAAAAGTCGATATAGCGAAATTTTTTTTTGTGTTATAGTAATATAGTGGAATGAGTTTTTGTTTAATTTAAACAAAGATTTTTATGAGTGTAGGGTCGATAGGGGTAAGTGTGATACGAAATCACAAAATTGCATTTTGACTAATGATTTTTCAAATATTTCAGAAGATTCTTGTTCAAATGATGCCAAAATTGTGTCTGGAGTTTCTAATTTTCTGCTTCTTTAATTAACGCATCAAGAATTATTTTTATTTTATCTTGTAGCGTGTGGACGATTTTGGGGGTTTCCGTCATTACGGGTAAGTGTTATATGCGTGTCAAAAAAACTCAAAATTTTTACAAGATTGTAATTTTGCAACTATAAATTAAACAGCTAATCATTCTCATGATATATGTTTAATTTTTATTTTTTTTTATTCATAAGAATGTTAACGGAAATAGAATTCGAAAAACTTGATTTTGATATGAAGATTCAGTGATATTGAAAAACTTATACATTTTGAATGATACGATTTCTAAATTGATTAAAAAAATATTTGTCTCTGTGAATGCGTACATTAAAATGTTGTTTTTCAATTACTGAAAAATCCAAATCAAAACACCAGATAACAGTATTCCGAATTAGAGGTTTCTTAAATCATCTCAGGTTCTTGAAAAATAATTGATTAAATCAATAACTAATGACAGTCACCTTTTTTTCCACAAGCAATATTTTTTTTCTTTGGCGTAACACATGTCATAAGCTTAAATAATTCCGGAGATTCATTGGGTAATAAGTCTAGGAAATAAGGAAAATTTCGAAATATGAGATCAGCAATATTTCTCCTTCCACTATATGATTTTTGATGAATAAAAAAAAAGCATGGTTATCGGAGAAAAGTGATGAAAGTTAGTTGTCTGTCATTATCTCGATTCAGTAAAAATGAAGATTACTTGTATCTTTCTACTCGTATTCGTGGGATTCCTTCATCTTCAATGCAAGCGTAATATCATATTTTAATTATAATTCATAAAAAATATTAGATGTGTTCTCAAACCTCCCTGGTGGAAATTTTTTTACAAAAAGTACAGAAAACTAAAACTATTTTCACAGGAATCTACAAATAAATAAAATAAGGTAAAATGAAAATTACAGAAAAGTACAACTTTTTTCTCATATTGAGACGAATTTTGTACTTTTTTTCGTATTTTTTGTACATTGCTGTATTTTATTGTAGTTTAATTTTCTACAAGAGTTTACAACTACAAGAATCTACAGGAATTTACAGGTTTTGCAGCCAAAAAGTTGTTCTTTTTCGACCTAGAATGACAGATATTTAGAATATTATAATGAGATAATTTACAATTAATATGTGTATACACGATCGCTATTACAAAAAAGCTATTACAAAAAATTCTCTGTTTAAGCTGTAGAGGAATGGTAGAATATTACAAGACAATAATGAGTAATCGTTGTTAAAAAAACAAAAAACCTTACGTTAAAAGTTTTTTTTCAAACATATATCAATGGATTGGACACCATATATATCATTTAAAATTATGTCATCGCATTGTTCTCAATATTTGTCTAATAAAAATTGAACAATTGAGTAAGAATTGATCACGGTCATTGAAATTAAAAGAGTCGAACTCCTGAAGATAAAAATTTTTTCAGTTGAAGTTATAAAAATAGAACCGCAAATTAAAACACTCAAAAAGTGGAATACTTGGGAAAACTTTTAAAATTCAAGCTTAGAAAAATGTTAATTCAACGCTCAATAATTTTTGCCTATGAAATAAAAGCTTTTACAACTTTTCAAATGAAAATTTCTCAATTAATAGGCGTTAAACTGTAAAATTAAAAATTTTAACTTTTATGCATTGTACAGTTGAAATATTTAGAAAAATATAAATCCACGCTATTATTTTCAATGCTATGAATTGAAAAATGAATGAAGAAATTTATACATTTTTTAAATTATATCATTTTAAGCAATTTGAAACTAGAAGCTTAATTTTTTATATATTAAAGTTTGTTTCAAAATGTTTTTAAATAGTCTCTGAAAAATTTGTTCGAAAAAAATCAGTAAAAATTTTTCCTGGAATCAAATAATAATTTTATTAGCTTGGAACTCGACTTTTTTCTACAATTTGTTGAAAATCCTGCAAAAGTAAAAAAATCACCTTAAAATCATCCAGATCCTTTTTTTTTGAAAATTTTGGAAATCTCATTAAATATTCTTTTAAAATTAATTTTTCAACAAAAAAATATTGGTCATTTTTCTAGGAATTTTGATACCAATTTCTTATTAATTGAAAACCTTTCAAAATGCTTTAAAAAGCTATAAATGTTGTGTTGGAAATCTTCAAAAACCTACATTGTGTTTTGAACGTTTTGAAATCTTTTTCATGTTTTAAATTATTTTGGAATCTTTTCAAAACTTTTTAAAACTTTTAAATATATTTCAAACTAACTTGATTATATTCCAAAGTAATCATTGTTAAATTGCCATTCATCATTCAAATTTTTTTCCAAATCTGTTTAAATATTCTCTTAAAATTAATGTTGGAAAATAAGAAATCATTTTAAATTTTCCCATCAAACTTAAAATTTTTTAAAAATTGTATCATTTCAAGTAATTTTAAGCTAGAAACATTAATTTTCACATTAAAATTTGTTTCGAAATATGTTTAAATAATCTCTTAAAAATTTGCTGAAAAAAACATTTAAAATTTCTTCAGGAATCTAATAATAATTTTATTATCTTGGAACTCGAATTTTTACTGCAATTTTTTTAAAATCCTTCAAAAGTAAAAAAATCACCTTAAAATTATCCAGATCCTTTTTTTGAAAATTTTTGAAATCTTATTAAATATTCTATTAAAATAAATTTAAAAAAAATATTGTTTTTTTTTCCAGGAATTTTGATACAAATTTTTTATCAGTTGTAAACCTTTCAAGATGCTTGTAAAAGTTTATAAATGTTGTGTTTGAAATCTTCAAAAATCTACATTGTGTTTTAAATGTTTTGAATTTTTTTTCGCGTTTTAAATTATTTTTGAATCTTTTCAAAACTTCTAAATATATTTTGGAATTATTCGATTACTTTTTAAATTGATAATGGTTTAATTATCATTTATAATTGTTTATCAATTGTTATTTATGCATCAAAATTCAATAATCTCACTTGCATATTAAACATTTGTTAAATAGAACAATTAAAATTGTAACGTTCCAAGTTTTAATTCAACGCTCTGAAATATTATCGATTCAAGGCTTTCTTTTTCAAATAATTAAGTTTAAAATGGTTTAGTTTTTAATATTTGATTTGTGATTGCGAATAAAAACGGTATATGTTAGATTCAAATAATATTTGAATAGGATTTGGAATTGAATGAGAGCGTTTAGTTTTTCCAATTATTTTCAAATTAAGAATAGTTTATCAAGGTTCAATCGAACGTTTACATTTCTTTAACTACTGAGGCTTGTAAATTGAAAAATTCTATTTTTAACGTTAAAATCGATAACTTGCTTGATTTTGAACCGATTCAGAATCGTCCTGCGAAGAAAATTATTGTTCAATTTTCAGTAATCGAACTACAGTTCAATGTGATTTCTTATGATAACAAAAGTTCTTGGTAAAAGTGAAATATTTTTTTCAAATTGTAGTTTCTTGTGGGAACTTATATATTGCATGTCTGATAAAAATTGGCAGTAAAGTAGTAAAAAAATGTAAAATACTGTAGTTTTCTGTAATACCTTGTATATTTTTACCACAAAGGAAAAAAATATCAATAAAAAGTTACACAAATTTTTGAGCTGCAGAAACTTGTACTTCTAGTTTGATTGGTTCATTCCGAAAATGTCTTAACAGTCAAATTCTTTTTATTGCACAAAACAAAGAGAATTAAAAAAATATATGTTTCTGAACGCATGCCATTAAACAAACCATTTGTTATATGTTGAAGGAGATCAACATATCTGCCCACGGCTTGAACAAATATGCCAACAAACCAAATTCTCTTTATCCAACGTTATCTCTGAGGTGGTGACAAGTTATTTAATGACTGAATTATTATTCACATAATCTACCACAAAAAAAGATAAAAAAACAACAATTGTGAGCCCAAAAAATATCTACAAATTTCTTATTAATTGCTTTTTGACAGGATGCGTAGTTCTTTTTTTATTCTTAAAAAAGAACATGGAAAATAAAAAAAAATCAATTTTTGGACAAATGGCAAAGGATGAGAAGAAAATAAACAGACAAAATTTGTTCACCGAAAGAAGAGCTACAAATTTGTTATTAATCGTTTTTTGATAGGATAGGTAGTTTTTATTATAGCGGTGAAAAATAACATTTAAAAAAAATTAAATTTTTAAAAAACGAAACAAGGTACGAAAAAATTGATAGACAAGAGATGTTCAACGAAAAAATATCTATAAAATTGTTATTATTGACTTTTTAATGGAACGCGTAGTTTTTGTTTTATTTATAAAAACAACACTAAAAACAGAAAATAAAATTTTCTGGACAAACGATACAAGTTACGAAAAAAGATTGATTAGCAAAAATTATGCTGTTGTTCACCCAAAAAAGATCTACAAATTTTTTATTAATTATGTTTTGGTAGGAAGTGTGTTTTTTGTTCAAATCGTGAAAAATAACATTGAAAATGAATTATTTTATTTTTTGGAGAAACGACACAAAGTGCAATAAAATGTTAATTAAACAAATTTTTTTTATATGATGTGCACTTTTCTAAATATAGAAAAAAGACGATAAAAATACATTAGCTTCAATATCAATGCATATTATAATTTGTAATAATATAAATTTATTGAAATGATACATTTTGTAGGATAGCTAAGAATAAACATTAATACAAAATAAAGTACGATTATTGAAGTCATCATGAAAAATAAAATTCTTACTTTATTTTGCAATATTTCAATAAGCAATCACAGGCCGACGTACAGAAATAAATATAATATATATTTGGTATAATAGAGTTGAACTAAATGTAGACAAGTTGACATGTTGGACAAAATCGAGTGCGAAGCACGAGACACGTGATGTCTTATCAAAAAATGGCTAAGAACTCCAAGTTCGTTGCAAAGCGCTTAAGGTGCGTCGTCAGTGTTACGTCCTTGGAACATAGAATAAATCAATTTCCCTGATTATCGGACTATCAGAGAGGATTAATCCATTAATTCATAATGATCTCCCTCTCGCTCCTCCAATTGGAGGAGCGAGAGGGAGATCATTATGAAAGGCCACTTTAGGACTTACTGCTATTTAATCCAATTGAATATACTGGATACAGTTTGAGGTTCATGGTGAGTTCCTCTGTATCGGGCTGCGGCCGCTTGCAATATTTTGCTCCTTGTATTTATTTATAATTACGATAATAGATATAAATTTTCGCAACCCACGGGTAATAAATCTAACAATTAGGAAAAATTTTGAGAACTGAGATCGACAATATTTCTCCTTTCACTATATTACTTTTGGAGAATACACAAAGCGTTGTTATCGGAGAGAAGTCATAAAGGTGGGTATATATGTTACCCACATTTGTGAGTTTCCTTCATCTTCAAGCTAAGTGTAATAAAATTTTACTCATTTGAGTAAAACTTTTTTGGCACTATACCTTCTCTCTGTAATCGCGTCTCTCTTTTGTGTGGCGATTTGCAATTGCTCCAAAGACTCCTCTTCAATATCCCCACTATTCCCTCGCAAAGTAAAGCATGTATATGCTCTCCCTCTCCCTCTCTCTGCACTCTCTTACTATGAGATATCTCCATTACTCCACCACTATGCAAGCTACTTTACACTCATGCGCGTCCTCAATGGATTAGTGTACTCTATATGACGCCAAGCGCACGTAAAGTTTCACTTCTGCTGTGTGGCCCCACTGCCACACACATTTTATTGATAAAAAATATTACATGTATTCTCAAACATATGTTTAGAAAATATATATAAACTAGTCCATAATATGCATGCGCGTTCGTGAGCGTCTAGTAGATGGTTATTTGAAGAAAAAAAAAAAAAAATTTTGTCGGTTTCGGTTCCTTTAGAATCGAACTGGAGGGTCTATGAAAAATCCACGGGACGCGTTCTCAGGTTGTGGATAAAGTGTGTCTGTACCCAGGGTTTCTGCTAAATATGGCTACAATAATTAAAAAGCAGACACTGACAATTGTCCAAGGTAGTCCCCGAAGGAATAACCCCCAAGCGGAGGTGTAACAACCGTGCGGAAAGCTGAATGGCACCTGGGTGAGGTGTCTTAAACGGTGACTTTGGGATGCCGCGCGACCTCTCAGAGTATGCAGCCTTATCCTTGCACGCGGGGCTCTACAAGGATGGACCAACCCATTCCCTAGCTGCTCGTGGGAACAACAATG
>JAABKJ010001055.1:0-31766 GCA_011634705.1 Andricus grossulariae
GTTACAGGGAGGGGGGGGGGCAGTGAAAGTGACGTTAGAAACAAAGATGACCTTTAGTACATATTCTGATGATGAATTTGAACAAAGTTTTTGAATTTTGCTAAAGATTGCCCTGCAACAATAAAGTTCAATAATAACTTAATAAGTTTAAAAATCACTTCCATATTGCGACTTCATACTCTTTACCTTGTTCCCCTCTTTCTTGTTTTTCGCTTAAATTTCAACTAAATTATTAGAACACAATAAAAAAATTCAACTGTTATTTTATAAAAGTTAATTTTTCCTGTTTGAAAAGTCTACTATTATATTTTTTGTTCAGAATTTTTAGTTAAATGTCATCTTTTTTAATAGAAAATTCAATTACTGGGTTGAAAGGTGAACTAGTTTATTAAAAATGTATTGTCCTGCTTGTAGCTTCATCTCTTTGTTTGCAAATTTAACTTTTTTGTTGCAAACCAAAGTTTTTCTAATGGAAAATTAATCTTTTCGGTTGACAAATCATCATTTTCATTGAAAATTCAACTATTTGGTTGAATATTGATCACCCTTGTTGAAAATTCATTCTTTGTCGTTTATAATCAATTTTTCGAACTAAAATGGTAATGTTTCTATTTTTGGTAAAAAATAGATATTTTGAATTGAAAATTGAACTTTTGCAGTTGAAAATTCAAGTATTTGTTTACAAAATCATACAATGTATTAAAAATTAGTATTTTTTGGTGAAAAAAGCAATCACGTGGTTTCATTGTAAGCTACTTTCTAAAATAATTAATTTCTTTATTTGAAGATTCATAATTTTATTAGAAAAGGCCACTAGGTGATTGTAATTTAACTTTTTTGTTAAAAATTTATATTTTCGAGTACAAAATTTAACTTTTTTTAGGAAAATCGTCTTTTTGGCATTAAGTATCAACAATTTATTGAAAAATCAAACTATTTTATTGAAAATTACTTGTTTGTTCTTATAGAAAATTAATCTTCTTTGGTAGAAAATTCAACTAATAGGTTGACAGTTGAAATACTTTTTTTGAAATACATATTTTTTAAGATCACCTCTTTGGTTAAAAATTTAAACACCATTTTCCTACAAATTTGTTTTCTTTGTTTATTGTTAATTTTTTTATCGAAAAATTCAACTATTTTATTTTTTATGTAGGTAAAAAATGCTTCTTGTTTGTTTTGAAGATTCATATTTTTGGTTAAATTTAATCGGTAGAAAGTTCGCTTTTTGTTGATGAAAATTTTTTTCTTAACTGTAAATCTAACAATTCTATTTTCGGTTGAAAAATTACCTTTTTTAGTTGAAAATTTGACTATTTGGTGGAATACACATCCGAGATTCATCTTTCCTGATTGAAAATTAACTTTCTTTCTTGAAATTTATTTATTTCGTTGAGAATTTTACTATTTCATTTAAATCCATTTTTAGCCAAATGCTACGTTATTGAAATGTGGGAGAGGGGCAAGACTAATATCGTCAACGAGAGGACGACGGTGGGGGAGGAGAGGAGGTAAAATAGTCTGAAATTGGTAATGTACTTTATAGACGGCCCATGTGTGAAAAATATGAGCTCTTAAAGAAAATGTTGTCTCATGGACGTAATTTAGTAGCATCATATAAATCGTAGATTCTTATTCGAAAATCTAAGATATTTGATCAGAAAACTTCTGAAAGTTTAGAAGAGTCTTCCTAAAAATCATAAAAATTTATAAACTGAAAACGCTAATTCGGTTAGAAACCTATTTATTGAATATTTTATATGCCAACAGGGATACCAACATGATAACAGACATCATATTCAATTGAACTTATAAAAGTCAAAAGCTATGGTGAATTTTTTCAGTGTGTAATTATGACTTTATGGTAGTGAAAGAATATTTCTTGTTCATTTGTATTGGAATTACTATAGATTACGTTCGAAAAATTTGCTGTTGATATAATGAGAAATGTGATCTTGTTATGATCTATAAGTTGGCGATGTTTCTCATTAAAAAATTGATTTTTCTGCATTAGTAATCAATTTTCCTTTTTACCTACAAAGAGCAACAATTTCATGATTTGTATTTATTTGGAAATGCCATAAGATCACTGAATATAGTAAAGGTTTAATTTTGAACTCTTCAAGTTAAAAATGTATGCACTTATTCAAGAATTAAATTAAAACTGTTTCATACATATTTGAAGCGTGTTCTGTAAAATCGAAATCGCTATTTAAAAATGAAACAAAAGTCTCATTCTACTCCATGTGTTGCTGAATTGAGGGGAAAAAGTTTGATTAAAAAAAAGTCATCCAGCTTCGACGAAATGGATGTGGGAGTTGACAATTGCAAAGTGACACTAACCTAAAATTGAAGCATGCTTGGCTGCGGATTACGATAAAAAATTCAATTTTCAGTTTAAAAATAAAATGGAAACATGCTTCCGAGATATTAAGTTTCTGAATGCGAGTAAAAGAGGTTTGATTTTGAAAAATTGACCAATTCATAGAAAATCGGCCGAAAATTTTGAGATTCAAATTTAATGGCTTCTCAAAATCGGCTTTGGATAGCAAATGAAAAAAATGTATTTTTTACAAAAATAAAAACTTGCATCAGAGATATGGCGATGTTTAATGTATGAGGACACCCATGTATTGTCAGATAGGTGCGTCTCGATGATAGATCTCAAGGATTATACGCATGCCTTCAGGAAACCGAATAAATCGGTCTCTGTATAACCAAACACCAGCATTTACGTTTCTGACTTAATCTCCTAGTTAAAATGGCGCAGTCGGCCAAATGAATACAGATTAATTGATAAAAAACTGTATTAAATAAAACTAATGTTGTCGTGATTGAAAAAATTAGGCTCACTTGTGAAATGCAAAATTACTGCAAAGATGGGCGATCACAGAGGAATCGCTCCGATGGACATGTCTAGTAACGTGGCAGAAAATTGGAAAACGTGGAGAGCACGTTTTGAAAATAACCTCGTGGCATAGGAAATTACTAAAAAGCAAGAAGCAACGCCATGTCCCCAACTCATTCATTATATTGAAGAAGAAGAATTCAAAATCTACACCACGTTCACATTTGAAGATGCCAAGAAGGACAAATTACCAATGCTACTGAAAAAACTTGAGACACATTGTATGCTTAAAGTGAATCTCGCTTACGAGAAGCATAAATTCTTTTCATACTGTGAACAAGTAGACAAATCCTTGGAACAGTTCATTACTGAACTAAAAAACGAGCCATGAAATTATAACTAGATGATCTACAAGGCAGTCTGCTGAAAAATATGATAACCTGTGGAGTCAACAGCCCGGAAATTAGATAAAAACTATTACAAAATGATGACCAAACCTTGGACAAGGCAATTGTGCAGCTTGATCGAGATGGAAAAAGCCAGAGCTAAATTCATGGGAAAGACATCAACAACATCAGTGGATATGCTGACATTATCATCAAAACAGAGAAGGCGTTCATTCACTCAAGGAAACTCGGGCGATCAGAATAAGCGACAACAAATCACAACGGTAAAATGATCAATTCTTATAGAAAATGTGGTAGATATCATTCTGTAAATTAATGTCCTAATGGCAAAGAGTGCAACTTCTGTAAATCCAAAAATCACTTTTCAAATGTATGGTATAAAAAGAAAAAGAAAGTCCCTGAAATCGAAAAAAATGAGTGTATAAATGAGATGATGAAAAATAAAAGTAATGCTTTCATCTTTTCCCAGATTCAATAGAGATTAATAGTGCTAGAAAATCTGAATGTCATACAAAGCTCGAAATCAACAAGGAAACAGTTGAATTTAAAATAGTTGCGGGCCCAGAAGCTAATGTAATTCCATATTGTGTGTGGCAAAGTTTAGGAATTTCTAAAAAGAAATTAATTAAGCGTGAGGCAACGTTATTGTCATATACTGGCGACGATCCGAAAGTGATAGGCAAGTTGTGCATAACATGTTATGAAAGCAAGAAACCGTGCGAAATTCAATTTGATGTCACAAATTATAAGAGAAAACCTATCCTCGAAGCGAAAACGTCTGCATTTCTGAAATTAGTTAAAAGAATAGACGAAGGTAGTTCAGACTGGGTAAATCCGTTGGTAATTGTCAGCGATCCAAACGGAAAATTAAGAATATGTCTTGACTCAAAAGACTTAAATGCGACCGTGAAAAGGGAATATTCAGAATTCCTTCTCTTGAATACATAACTGCAAAATTTAAAGGAGCAAAATATTTTAGCATTTTAGATGCTACTTAGGGTTTTTATCATATTAAATTAGATAAGAGCAGTGCAAACTTGTGCACTTTTTGAACTCCATATGGCAGATACAAATTCCTAAGAATGCCTTATGGTTTTGCGTCAGTTCCTTAAGTTTTTCAACAAAGATTCAAAGATATTTTTGATATAAAAGGGCTAGAAGTTTCCATAGACGTCTTAATTGGCTGGGGTAGAAATCAGGAGGAACATGATAAGAGATTAGGAAAATGTTTTGATATCGCGAGAAAGAATGGGGTTCAATTTAATTTACAAGAGTGTAAACTTGGCGAAAAATCAGTAAAATATTTGAGTCACGGCGTATCAGAAATAGGCATAAAACCAGATGAGTCGAAAATTTAAACGATTTTAAATATGCCAACGCCTGAGAATAAAAATGAAGCTCAAATAATACTAGGCACATTAACATATGTAAGCAAATTAATGGGAATTTTCTCGGACATAGCTGAACCTCTCAGAAACATATCAAAGAAATACGTATAATTTGAATGGCAAAATGAGCATGAACGTGCTGCCGAAATATTAAAATCAATCTTAACAAGCAACCCAGTATCACAATTCTTTTATGTAAATGAAGATACGGTATTGTCGGTTGATGCCTCAAAATCAGGACTTGGTACGGTCTTGTTACAAAACAAATTACCATGTGTTTACGCGTCTAAGGCAATCGCATAAACTAAAACTCGCTACGCATAAATTGAAGAGGAACTACTAGTCATAAATTTTGGAGTAAATAAAGTTCATGACTTTGTTTTTGGAAAAAGATTCTAGTAGAAACGGACCATCAACCCCTGAGTTCAATTTTCAGAAAGCCGTTACATGAATCCCCGGATCGGCTACAAAGAATATTGTTACAATTGAAAAAATATGATCTAGAAGTGATACACAAACCCGGTAAAGAACTTCTAATAGCGAATGCTGTATCTCAAATTTATCCTGCAACACAAATAATAGAAAAGTGGGAAAAAGAAATGGAGGCTCAGGTGTGTCAGATAGATTTCCAAGTGAATGTCATTCAATCCGGATGGCTCAATAATCGAAAAAAATGTCAGAGAAAATTATGGCTTACGTGAAATACAAAAACGACTGAACTGTAATTTACGACATAGTTCTATGATGTAAAATAGTTCCACATAGAAAGATACGTATAAGAAACAATTTCAAATTTCAGAATTTTTAATGTATACATCAGAAATTGAACTGACGGCAAAAATTTGAAATCGCTCTAATATTTTTATTCCAGGACCCAAGATTTAAAAAATTTTTATTTTAAGGATGTATCAAAATATCAAAACTTGTCACTCCTTTACAGCTTTAAAATTATGTATCATTAATATATATTTGTCGTCTGTGCATACAACGAATGATTTGCAAAATATTGTTCTCTAGAGGGGTTCAGCTGATGTACCGGAAATTTCCGCCCTTCGTTTTTTGACCAGTTCCCAAACCAAACTATCGATGTTGAAATGCCTGGCTTCTGGGGTGTCGACAGCTGATTTCAATTATAAGGACTGTTCGCTGAGATACTCTTGCGATTTACACGATTGCGGAAAAATGGACATTGTTTCTAATTTGAAAAATAAATGTAGATAACCCATCTCTACTGGATTTGAAAAATATGAAAATACAGTAATTGTGTAATTGTGTTGATATACGAGATTAATATGTGGCAACTTTAAAAAATCTGATAAAAATTTCTAATATCACAGAGAAACCACAAGATTTTTCATCTTGAAATTGGATAAAAGCGCTGTAGACAATTGAGAACTACATTTAGATTCTGTGTATAGTTGTAATGATTTTCAACCAATTTTGTTACAAAAAAAGCTTGAGGTTTCTTTGTAATCTTTAGATATATTCCTCCCACTCAAGAAATTTTATATTCATATATTTTGACTTTTATATAAAACTGATATGTATTATTAGTTGCATCAATATTTTATTTTGTTATTTTACTCACAGAAATCCGATGTGAATATCCTTGAATTAAACTCACCTGCAATAATAAAGAGATTATTTTAGTTATATGGTAAGTACATTATTGAAAATCAATTTAAAAAAATCTGAAATTGAATTCGCATCCAATAGATTTCAAATCAAGTATCAAATTTTTTAACTTTGCATTTCTAGAGAATATTTAATTTACATTTTAGTATGAACACCGACAGAATATAAATAATATTTACAAAAAACTCGGAGCAAATATGGACAACATAAATTTTTAGTAGATTCTACTCAAAATTAAATCAACTGATTTTTTGTACATTTCACAAAGCTTCAATGTACCTGAAGTTGTAAACGTTCAGATGGACGAAATATTTTTGCACTGTTTCTAGTTCGCAAAGCCATCAGTAAACAATTTCGTTTATTTGATCGTTCAGAACTTCAAGCACATTTAATTATAAGTAAAGTGTACAAATTATGGAAAAATCCGAATTCAGTGCATTTGATTCAAAGTTAGGCGAAATGCACAGAAAATCAGTTGATTGAATTGAACTTTTAGTGAAATCTACTAACACGTAATTTTTTCATATTTTTACCGAACGTCTTGTAAATTTTACAGAACTGTTTTCTGCGTGTAACATTATGGAAAAATTATGATGTCGAAATAAAATTGTACTCTAAACTCAAACCAATTTATTGCATTAGACTTGCACCCCTCAAAGATTTTTTAAAAGTTCTCAAACCTTCTGAAGGGTTCTGAAACTTAAAAAAGTGTTCAAACGTATAAGTCCTGCGTCTCACATATCTCTCTCTAATTACTGCCTGAAAATGTAACTAATTATGATTTATTATAATCCAGGAGGTTTGCCTGAGGTTTTTATTGATCTATAATGTTCCCCTGCAATTCCTAAATACTCCTGGGGTTTTCCTGAAAAATTGATGTAATTTAATATACTGTTTTTGAAGGTTATCTTTCTTGATTTATACAAACTTCTATTTTTTGAAACGCTCTTTTTGGCTTTTAGCCAGAAAAATTGTTGCTTTTGAAGCATACATTTGATTTTTAAATTTGTGAAATCCATCCTCTACAATGAATACAAAATAATTCATACAATCTAATCTCAACTATCTTCAATTTTCTGATAAGCTTCAACAGTCATATACATCAACGCATATACTGGTAGAAGCCAATAAGAGATACTCACTGAAAAATTAAAAATATAATATAAACATGAAAAAAATTTATATGGTACCTGTAAATTCATATTGAGAATATTTACAAATCTAGGTACACTAAGAGTTTTAATTATCAGAAGAAAAAGTAAATTATGTAAAAACTGTTTCTAACAATTTATTCTTAAAAAATTACACAATACCATTCAATTTGCCATAAAAAATTATGCTAGTATTTTCTTTAACATGTATTTGCAAGCACGAAAGCTACTAACATATTAGGAGTTAAACCTTCGACCTTCATAAGGCAGTGCAAACTTTCATCCGATTGGATCACATTTTTTCAGTGATTTTCTTTTTTTTTTAAAGAAACAAGAATTTCCACAAGGGGTTTTTGTATATTACGTCACGATGGGAGGAGGTTTCGAGAAATATTACGTAACATTTTTTTCAATGTTTTAATTTTTTTGAAGTAGTAAAATAATATAACAGGGTAGGGTGGAGGGAGATTTTTTTTTAGTCTGTTTTGGAGGTATGTGTGAAAGTACAGCTATCCTATCAGGATTACTCGTGATTGACAAAAAATATATTTACATATCACATTCAGCTTTTTTCCAATTTTCAATGCTTACAGTTTTAGATAAAAAAAATAATAAGATGAAGTCATAATTTAGAAAAACGTCATTTTTGATCAATTTATAATTTGTTGAAATACCAACAAAAATGAGTATTTTTCATTAAATTAGATCTGTTTGAATCGGAGAAAGACACCACTATTTTTTTTAATGGGACAAAATTTTCAAGATTAGGTCTTAGGCCTCTTCAAAATAGTAAAAAATTCAAAATTAGCATAATGAAAATTGGTAAAGTTTCTGTATACGAAACGAGAAAATATTAGTAGAAAAAAACTTTTTAAATTTGAAATAAGTGTTCCATTAACCAAATCATAAAAAATGTAATAATATTTTTGATATTTCAAAACATTCTGACTATTCAAAACTGCTTTTTCTAAAATATGATTTCATATCGGTAGCGTGACGGTAGAGTTTAAAGGGGGGGGGGGGCGACGAAGGGTAAAACGAGCGTCCAGAAAAGCGTTACGTAATATATCGACAACCCCACTTATACTGCACTCTTGAACTTGGCGATTTTTGGACCACCATATTCTTCACTCATATTTAAAATAGCTTAGAATTGTAATGAACTTGAATCTAATTCAGAAAATATCCTCATTGCCTATATCAAATGTAAATGATTTGAGACAAGCTAAGTCGAAGCGATAACTTTCTCTTCTTCTCATCTCTTGATCGTTCTACAATCTACAACGAGAACTCCACTATTTCCAAATACTCTGAGTGGTATGTCCACTGAGGAATAAGGAGATGAGCTCAAAGGGGTTGGGGGGTTGTGTGAGTGTGTCTCTGATAGTGGGTGGGTAGGACAGGGGGGGGGGGGTCGGATGAAAAAAGCACAGCTGGTTCGATCGCTAGAAACGTAGCAGTAGTAATGAAAGGTGAACGGAATTGGACCCCCTGGAGCTGGAGAGCTAGAGCACCGAGTGAATATAATTAGAGGATTGTGGAGCGGGTGGAAGGGTGCTGACGGGGTGAGGGGGGAGTGACGTAATCAAAGGGTGGACGCGATGTTGGAGGCACGAAGGGCGACGCGCTGAAGCGGGCGGGTTTACCGGGGTGAGGAGGGATGCTGGAGTCGTTGGGATGGTTGTCGAGGGTTTGCAGGGGGAAAGAGGGAACAGGGGGTGTGGGGCTAAGGGGGTCAGTCGCAAATTATCATTCGACGAGCGAGTGAGGGTCCAGCCACCGAACTGGACCGGCAACAACTTGATACCGACTGAACTAACGCGCGTTAGAGATCCCGGAGCCTGTAGTTTTGTCATTAGTCAATAGCGATGTCTGACCGATAGACGAGCTGCGCTCCGAGTTCTCCGATTATTGGTTAGGATGGAACGATGGACGAGGCGCGGACACTTGCCATGCAAATGACTCAATTCGCTTAGCACGAAGGTTTCAAAATTGTAATTGAAGTCCAGCTTTGAGAGGTTTCATTTTTTTCATTTGGGGTTTAGTGTAATTAGTTTTAGGTGGCTGGGGATCATGATGAATCGGTATTAATTCAAGGTTTGAGGGTTATAATTAAGGAGGAGGAATTTTCAGGGTGTCTAGTTATCAGACAATTTGAAGTTCCCGGGCCAACGTTGTCGCAAAATCCAAATATCGAAATTCCCTGACTGTTCGCTGACCAATTTTTGATTTTTTCTTCCCGTTCTCAAGTTCTCTTTTAAGTATAAAAACAACCTTACGCATAAGCTAACAATGATGTTAATTAAAAAAAGGTTTTTTTCTAAATTGATTTAAAACGCTTTTAGTGATAAAATTTATACAGAATTTTATAAGGTGTTATCCACAAAGTACGTGAAATACATGAATTTTTAACCAAAGAGTTGATTTTTTAACTCAAAAAGATCAATTTTGAATAAAAAATGGAAGAATTAAATTTTTAGTCGGAACAAATAATTTTCAACCAAGCTTAGTTTTCTACAAAAGTGATGAATTTTCGATTAAAAAAAATGAATTCTCAATGAAAAGTGTAATATTTGATATTTCCACACAAAAATATTTAATCTTCATTTAATTTTCAAATCGAAAGAAGGAATTTTCAGCAGACGAGTAAAATTTTCAAACAGGAAAGATTTGTCAGTCAATAAAGAAAAAAAATCTCATTTAAAATGTTGAATTAACAAACGAAAAAGAGAAATTTTTCTGAACAACAGTTCATGATTAAAAAATCTCCTAGAGATATGGCAGAGAGGCATCCAACGATACCTTTAGATTTTTTCCGAGACTGATAGTTTGTTCTAGCTATATGTCCGAATATGAAAATCCATATTCAAAGGATTTTTAGAGTGACAGTGGAGGGGGTAAAAATAATGTTTAAATTGATGTTTTTTAATTTTTTTAAATTTATCTGCTTTCTGTAATATTCGAGAAACGATACGTGATTGTCATCTGTGACAAATTATTGTTCACTTATTGTTTAAACAAATTATAAATATCCTCAACAATATAATTGTTTCAATAATATTTTCTTTCATGATTTAAAAATATCCTAGAGATATGGCCGAGATGAATTCCACGATACCTTTAGATTTTTGCTGGGACTATCAGTTCGTTCTAGCTATATGTTCGAATATGGAAATCCATTTTCAAAGGGTTTTTTGGTATTCAGTGACAGTGGAGGGGATATAAACAATATTCAATTAATTAATTGGTTACTATTATTGGTTCGTTACAATTGATGATAGTATTATATTTATTTAGTATGTGTTAACTTAGTTTTAGTTTACATCACGGTGAATTAAACGATCAAAAACGTAAAAAATTGTTATAAACATTGTATTTGTTCAAATAATTATAGTTTTGCTGTGAATAAAAAATCTCCTCGGGATATTTGATTGAAGTATCTACTTATATGCTTGAAACAATTGTCGGACTGATACATTTGTTTATATTGAGTTCCAAATTGTTTATAACAGTTTAATTGTTTGAAAATCTTTTTTTTTGTCTGATTCAAAAATGTCCTAGGGATATGTCTGAGATGAATCCAGATATTCTTTTGGTTTTTCAATAGGACAATTACTTTTTTTTAAATAAATTCCCGAATTTTCAAATCTATATGTATAGCTAAATTCAGGGTCGTGAAATTTCAACGAAGTAATTAAATTTTCTATGAAAAAGACGAATTTTCAACCAAGAATATTAGATGACCATTAAAAAGATCAAGTTTCCCCAAAAAAGAGAATGGTCAAATTTTCAGTTTAATAAATTTCTAACTCAAATTATGAATCTTCAAAATTTTTATTTTTGACCAAAAACACTTGAACTTGTAAAAAAAAGACGAATTTTCGGCGACATAGTTGAATCCTCAACCAACACAGATTGATTCTGAACTAAGGAGTAGTGATTTGCAACCATGGAAGATACAATTTTTACCAAAATAGATCAATTTTTAACCGAAATGGACGAATTTTTTACCAAAAAGAACGACTTCTTAAGAAAATTGTGGAATTTTCAACAAAATAATCAAAGTAACTTCAGTTCAGCGAGAATTCCCTGACTCTGTCAGGTTTTCACTGATATTTCCTAAGCCGATTTAAATTCCCTGACTTTCTGGAATTCCCTAACTTGTAGCAACCCAGCAGGTTTTTACCACATTCTTTCCTTCGACCAATTTAAAGATAATATACAGTTGAAAAATTTATTTCAAGAAGAAAACAATGATTTATTCACACGTGCCAAACTCATCCTCAATCAGAGACTGAAGTTATTAATATTATGTGAAACTGTACATCACTCATCACGAATATGACACCATCTGTTTAACGATGATGGCTTAAGTTTTTTAATGTTCATTATATGAGAGTTAAAATTATTTCTTTTTGATAGGTTGAAAGTCTTCGGAATTTTTAATGAAATGAGCCGGGATAAAATAATTTTGTCGATTTTTCAAGAAGATATTTGCGAAAGTAGTCCGAATTTCAATGTATCTTAGGATTATTTTGAAGGTAAATTTCAATAAATTGAGAACATTTTGCTTACATGGTGGAAAGTATTTGAATTTAAAACGAAAATGTTGGAAAAAATTAAATTTTTTTTTTGATAGAAATATTTTTTTAATTTTTGAGCATTATATATATTTCTTATATTGGTTAGAAAAGATAATAATCGAAAAGAGTCTTCAATATTTTAGAGTTGAGGATTTCGAATACCACTTCAAAATGTATCCCACAAGTTTTTTGTCTAGTCACGTAGCATTGATATTTTATGATAAAACTCAAAAATAAATATTAAAACTATATTCATAATACGGGCTAAAATTTTTAATAGTATATTTGAAAATCGATTTATCAAGTTCATTTATTCCAAATGCCACGTAGCCCTGAAATTCGGGATTAGTAGTCAAATATTTTTCATAATAGTGGCTAGTCGTCTTGAAATTTTGAGACGACTGGCAAGTCCATGCCCTTTCCCAGTTCTATTCATCATAAAAATATCATTAATATTTTTTGGAAAATGTCCGGTAACGTATTAATCCATCATGCTACGAAATGAGAAGATATTTTGGAACGCTGAAGTAAGAATACAAAAGTAATTTTTCTGTTACTTATAAATATTTTTACCTGCTTTGCATATATTTTTGAAATTTTATTTCTATCGTCGCCGAATGTCGCATAGCGCCCCCTCAGGTATGAGCTATTTCTTTTTTAAATGTTTATTACGTAAGATTTGATTGAAACTAAAAAAAAAACATTTTAATTTGCACTATTTTTTCAATATTTTCTTGAATAATGACAAAATTCTGTAATCTTGGCTTCTTTTATAGCGAATTATGATAGCCTACAACCTCTTTGGAAGAATTTTTTAAACTCTTATGCAATGAACATATAAAAAAGTTGAGAAATCATCGAAAAAATTTGATGATATCATATACGATACGTAAAGCGATCAAATTTTTCATCTCTCTGATTCTCGACTAAACAATGATAAAAAGAAGATAGAGTAGAAAAAGTCGGTTTGGCGATAGAAAAAAAAGTCCCGATTCTAAATTAAATTTCCGGAGATTTCACGGCTTAAAAAATTGCTGGATTTTTTCCACAAAGGAATTCGTGAGTTTTCCGATCTCCCGGTCCGCTAGACACCCTGATTTTGGAGTAGGTAGGTCAATTTTTGTTTTGTTTTGAAAATCAGGTATTGATTAGAAATATAGATTTTTTGACATTTGAAGCTTCAAAGACATGCATGTAGCTACATGTGTTTTTTTATTTTTAATAATTTTTTGAATTAAAGAATATTCTGGTGCAAAAACTATACAGTCGGGAAATCAAATTAAAGTTTCGCCTCACAAAAAGTTTATAAGAATTGTTGATTTCTTACATGTTCTGAGTAGACATCATATATAGCAAACAGGGAATTTGAAATTATCGAAATTTTGATTTTGGCAGCACGTGGAATTCAATAAAAAATATCCAGTTTGAGGTACAATACATATTAGCTTTTTCATAAATTAAAACTAATACTATAAAACGTATCTTCTCCAATCAAAATAAATTGAACTGGATGAGTTTTTTCGTTATATTCAGTCATAATATTTTTAATTCAAATCAATCTCCTCTAATTTCTCACTAAATTCTTTCTTCATGTAATTTCTAATACAAAATATATAGCACTTTACGTTGAGTTGACTATCCCTTTTGTGAATCTAAAAATCTAAATATTCAAATTGCCCAAAAAATATGTGTAGAAGAGCTATAAAAACTTTTTTTACGTTGTGAATAAATTTTCCAATTCAATTACACTGAGTTTGAAATAAGTATCATAAATATTACTGTTATCGAAAAATAAACGATTTATATTTATAATTTTTTTTATAATGCAATATCAAGATAGAAATACTAATAAATTCCATCCATAGGTTACTTCAAACTATTTTAATCCTATTTTTATGTATGAGAACAAATATGTCTCCTTAATTTTTTCATTTATTTACATACATAAGTGTGTTAAATAACATTGTAAATTATCGAAAAAGAATCATGCAAGGTATCAGATAATATACGTAATCATGAAATTCATTTTCAGGATCATAACATTTTAAAAAACCAAATTTTCATATTTTCCAGGATAAATTAAATTAAATTGACAAAGCTTGAAAATGTTCCCAACCACACGTTTGGAGCCTGAATTTGTCAAATTTGAAAAATTTGGATGTTCCAATTTTCAATTAGCAATTTCTATTTTCGACTGTTCTGTTAAAATGAGGATTTGTTTTTCAAATCCAATTGTTATTTTTAAATATTTTATTTTTATTCTGCCCCAGCAATCAAGGTATAACAAATTAAAATTACCAAATTCTGAAACAGATACATTTTTCAAAGTGCCTTTTCCCGAATTTTCGGGACAACTGGTCCATCCGCTTTCCAAACTACCCCAATTTTTCGGGACGACTCGACACATCCTTAATATTTGACGTCTTAAAACTAAAGTTTTTTCACTTCAAAAGCTTATGTCTGAAAGTGTAAGTTTCAAAATTTGTTTGTTTGTGGAGGGTTTTAATTTCAAATTTCACAATGTTGTACTTTTAAATTCAAATGCTACAAATATCAGGAAAAATTTCATTCTCAAATCTTTCAAAATTTCATATTTAAAGTGTTGATAGTCAGCTTCATATTTCATAATTCAAGACTTAAATAATCTAAATTGTTTGGTTTAAATTTACATCAGTTTAAAATAAAATAATTTCAGTCATAAATGTTCTAAATTATTTTGTTCCAATTTTAAATGTATAAAATGATCTGGGTTTTTAAATTTTTCGAACTCGTCAAATACCAAATTAAGAGAATTAATAGTGCACAAGATTCAGTTCAAAGGATTTTTAATTATACAGATTTGAATTAAATGCTTCCAGAATAAATTAAAAACAATACAAAATTAAGAAAATAATTTGTCGCATTTCAGCCTCGAAAATAAGAACATTTTAGAACGAGGGATTGAGCATTTTTTTTATTTTTTTTTTATTTTAAAATGTTCCAAAACGTCGAATGTTTTAAACTCAACTTAAAAAAAAAAAACAATTTTGAATTGAAAGGCTTGAAATTGTGCAACTTTGAAAATTGGAATCATAGCGATATTTTTTTGTATTCTCTTTTTTTCATTTTCAACGTAATAGCTTCACATTAAAATTATCATTTAAAACTTAAAAATATGTATTAGATTGAAAGCTTTCATGAATAAATAACAATTCTTAATAAAATGCTAAGAATTGAAGAATTTTTAATTATAAAGCTGAAAATTGTATTTAATAAAATCAAAATAGATCAAAATATAACTATCTAAACTCTATAATACATCATTAAAAAATTTCTATACTGTTTAAAGTTGTTTTAAACTATTTCAATTTGAAATATTTATAATTTTTTTTCACATTGAAAAATGAAAATGAGAGTGAATTTATTTGTTGATCTCAAATAAATATGTCTAATCAATTTTAATGTGAACTCATAATTATTTTATGTAATAACAATTTAAAATTCTAGTCAAATTTTAATCGCTGCGCATTGAAAATTATTGAATTTCAAATTTGAAAAAATTTAATTATTCACGTTTGAACGCTTTTAATTAGAAATAATACAATTTCAACTTCTTTGAATTTTATATGGTCCAATTTTCAAAACCCTAATCTGAAATTATTCAATTCTGACGTCTTCAAATTGTCCTGTTTTCGAAATTTTATTCCGAAATCATTCAATTTCGATCTTCTTCAATTCAAAATAAAACTTTTAAATTTTGAAGGCTTCGAATTACATAGAAATTATACAATTTCAAATCCTTTCTAATGAAATTGTCCAATTTTACAAATTTTAGTATGACATTTTTTTATTCCGTGACCTCATGATTTGAAATTTTTGATGTTAAAATAATTTCAATTTCCCCTCATTCAATGATAATCACTTTTATTCAGAAATGATAAAGTCTAAATTCTCAGATTCCATTTGAAATATTGCCCTTTCCCAAGATCTCGCCTAATTTACTATTGTCTGATTTAGAACATTTTCATATTTAAAATCTTTCATTTTCGTCAATCTAAAAATTTAAATGATCAAATTTAAAAAAATATATAAGTATAGAAAAGCAATACAGCTTTTTTTTTACTTTGTGAATAAATTAAAAAAATTTTTTTTTGTTCAAATCAAGCGAAGTTTAAATTTTGATAGTCAGTAATCTCATAATATATTTTTGCTCTGATTGTGAGATAAAGAATAAACGAAGCAACTGTCATTTTGAAATAAGTCTGATAAATATATTTGCTACTGAAAAACGATTTTTATTCCTGAGTTTCTTTCTACGATCCAATATCGAAACAGAGATACTAATTCACTCCACAGATTTTGATTGTTGTGAATATAGAAACAAATTTATGATTCAGGACTTTTCAAATCACTCAACTTTCCTAAAATCAATTCCTGAACTATTTTTCTTACGGTTTTCAATTCAAAATCGATAAAAATAAATTTTTATTTAGTCTCATACGTTTTTGATTCGAAATTATTGATTATAGAGACTGGTCGCGCAGATTAGGTTAGGAATCTGATGATTAAAGTTACAATTATTCAATAAATGATCTAGCAAATAAAATTATTTCCAGATAAAAATCAGCCGATATTTATTTTAAAAAATTCGATCCGATAATATTTGATGCAAATAATATTTTTTGAGAAAATGCACATGCAAGGGGTGTGCTTCAAGTGGCCTCGCATGTTGCTAAGCGCTTAGACATAGTAATATTCAAAAGAGGAGGCGGTTCCGCGAGTGGTGCCGAGACACAACGTATTTCAGAATCGGACGGGGTCCGCTGGCCGCGAGACGTGTTGATTATAAACTAATGGCCTTTGAAATATAGAGATATTATACGCGACGCGGACCGGTTATTACTCGATAATTTCGGAAAAATTATTAAAGGAAGGAAACTACTGTCTGCTCGTGTAAGAAAGCTTAGGTTATATCATCTGGCCGGATGATTTAGACGAGAAACGGGAATCACGAAATGCTATGTTTTCTGATTTACCGCTGCTTTGTCACGGACATCTGCTTTTCGTGTTGCGTATAAATTCATTCGGGAAATATGGTCATTCACAACAATTATTTAATTACAAGCAGAAAATACACGTTGGTCACTTTACTGGATTTTTATTTCATAACATTGAAAATATAAAAAATTTAGCACTTAATTATTAAAAACACTTTTAAATGTTGAAAGTTTCTCAAATTTTTGTAAACAAGTAAATACAATATAACTGAATATATGTCTGTATCTGTATCCTGAATAGACGTCAACAACCTCCTACCTATTGGAACCAAATTTTGAACGGTGTTATAAATTGGTCCTGAAAATTTTGTTGTGATACTTTGAGCGAGTTCGCGCATTTTTTTGACTTTTTCAGAGTATCATAGGGAACCCTTATAATCTCGTGCCAGTGGTTGGGAATTCAAGGGAATAGAAGATTCCTATATCCTCGAACCTTTCCTTTTAGTCCGATTTTTTTCAGGGACGGCTTCAATTTAAGCATTTGACATATAGAATTCAAATAAAAAAATAACATTTGCTATGCTTTCGTTTAATTTTTCTGATATCATTGGTTGAAAAATAAGAAAAATGAGGAAAGTCGCTGATTTTTATGGTTGCATTTTAAACGTGGAAGGGAAAAAGAAAAATTCCTTTAAAATTTCATGAAAGTTAATTAGTACCAAGGAGAATATTCTGTGTTTAAAATCAAATAATTTCAATTTGACAGCGTTTAAGTTGAAAAATTTTTAAGCAAAATCTCCAAAAATTGAAAAATTTTAGACTCAAATTTGTTAAATTAGACAATTGCATTATGAAGTAGGAGTTGAAACTTTATAAATTATAATTCAAAGCATTCAAAATTAAACGATTTTGTTTAGAATGAAATAATCTCTGAATTAAATGATTACATATTGAAGTGTCGAAAATAAAATTGCATGATTTTAGATTTGAATGGTGGAAATTGGATAATTTAAAATTAAACGAATGCGAACTTCATTTAAAACTGAAAAATGTTTAATTACCAATAATATTGGGATATTAACACTATTTCATACTCAACGCGTTCAAAATTCTAATTATTTTGAATAAATTTTACTCGCATAAAATGAAAAATCTAAAAAATTTTCATAGAAAATTTCAAAATTCAACAATTTCAATTTTGATTACAAAATTAAAACCTATAAAGGGGAAAAAGTGAAAATACAATAACTGAAGTATGAATTTAAAATGGTTCTATTTTGATCTATTTCGATTTGAAACGCAACTTTCAAGTTCTAATTCATTTAATTTCCATCTAATAATTACAAGATAATACATAAAATAATAAAAATTAAAAAGAGAATACATAAGAAGATCCCTATGATTTTCATTTTTGAAATTGCACAATTTAAAGCTTTCGATTTAAATCTTCTCATTCTTCAGCCTTGGATTTAATAAATGATTGCCGTAATTTTTCAATGTTTTGAAATTATTCAGGAGGAACAGAATTCAAAATTGTTTTGTTGCAAATCCTCAGAAATGGAAACAAAAGAATTTAGAATATTTAAATCTAAACATTTTTAATTGAAAGATGTATTACTGAGATTGTCCTGCAATTTTTTAAATTGTGCATTGAAAACTAATTTTTAATTGAAATTATAGACATTTTAAATATGATAAATTTTAATAATAAATATCATATCATGTAGTATCAAGCGACATTCAAAGTGATTGGATAGATTTTTTTACTAAAAAATGATATTTCTGTAAAAAAAATCACTGTCATAATAAATGATATCTGTACCCATAAAGTTTTAATAAATCTTTCAATAAATTAATGAAACTTCTAAATCAATATCTCGAATGGTTTTCGATGTATCAATTTTTATATTCTCATCATAATGAGAAGGTATTCATTTTATGTGAAAAATAACTTTCGTGGATTCCATCAAATGTCGACGTTTTGAGGCCTACTGAGTCAGAAAAAATAGTTTTTAAGTCAGTGTCTGTCTGTCTGTCATCGTTGTCGTCGTCTATTGTATACTGGATAACTTTTGAAAGACTAATCGGATTGGATTGTGCTTTGGTAAACAGTTTCAGGGACCAAGAAGAAAAATCGAGATGGTTAATCAGCTATTTTGCATCAAAATTTCAAAAGTTGAAGCATTTTCAAAATTTTTTATACTTTTTTATGCAAATTTCAGATATACCATGGACGGTTATCTGTAGTACTTGAAAATTAAAGAAATTTATCTTCACGGCTTTTTCTGACGAAAAGACAATTGTCAGAGTTGAAGCATTTTCAAACCCCCCCCTCCCTAAAAAAGAAAATTAAGATTTTAAGCTAAATGAAGCACGATATGAAAAAAGTCAAGATAAGAAAAATGTAACGTTTTGATAGCCCTACAAGATTATTATTACGTCTTTTTGAGTTTTCTTAAAAAATCGAAAATTCAAATTTTGTTCGCACAAAAAATAATGAATTATTACATTCTCATCATAATGTGAAGGTATTGATTTTATGTGAAAAATGATGTTCGTGGATTCCATCAAATGTCAACGTTTTGAGGCTTAATGAATCAGAAAAAGTATTTTTTTACGTCGGTGTCTGTCTGTCGTTTTTTTCGTCCCACAAGATTATCAAAACAACCTTTTGAATTTTCTTGAAAAATCGAACATTCAAATTTTGATCGCACACAAAATTATAGAAAACAAAAATTCTATTTTGCGGTCAAACTATGCAAGGTACGAAAGAAATAAGTAAACAAAAATTGTTAACCCAAAAAGGAGCTACAAATTTGTTATAAATCATTTTTTGATATTACGCATTGTTTTAGTTTTAATCGTAAAAGATAACAATAAAAGTAAACGAATTACATTTTTTGAAAAGCGACACAAGGATCGAAAAAAAATTAATAGACAAAAGTTGTTCACTGAAAAAGGATCTGCAAATTTTTCATTAGTCATTTTTAAATAGGATGAGTGGACTTTTTTTTATTCGCAAAAATGAGATTAAAAATAAAAAAATTAAATTTTTGGAAAAACGACACAAGAGACGAAAAAATGACAAAAAAAGTTGTTCTACAAAAAAGTATCTTCAAATATCTTATGAATTTCTGTCGTTCTACACCTTCCCTATTTACATTAACATGATTCCTATCCTCATAGATCAATCAGAAAACTGTTTGTGATTTTAATCATCAAGAAATGTCGATATTCAGGATTAAATATTCAAGGGATGATGAAACAACCCTTGAAGTAAATGCACATATATAATAGCCGTGCGACGCATGCTTCCTTTACTTATTCGAAAGTGATTTCATACCCTAGCATTTAAATAAAAAATCTCCAGTGACTTTAGTTACTAAGAAATGATGATTTTCATACTTGGATGTTAAAAGTGTGAAAACACCCCCATGACATGCTGTACACCCAAAAGCCGTTGATCTTTCTAGATCTTAGATGTGAACCTTTTGCTTCAGTGAGATTGATAGCCAAAATGTGAAACTTTCAGCAAAATATAACAAAGACTTTAGGAGAAAAGAAACTTTTCACTAAAATAAGCATTTTTCTATTAAAATACATGTAAAAATGGAAACTTTGACAATTTTTTTTTTTAACTGTCCATTTTCCTAACTTTTTCCTTTCGGATTATTGCTTTGCAGGTTCGAAAATACGAAAAAAAAAATTATAATTAGAATTTTTCACAAAAAACCATTTACTGTATATTTGGTGCGGGGTCCTTTGTAACCAAGCATGGAATTGTTAAATTTTCAGTTCAAACATTGATTTTCAACAACAAAGAAAGGAATTATTAACGAAAACGGTAAGTTTTCAAGTATATATATGTCAACTAGCGTCTCTCCTGTACCACATTCTTTGAGAATTATCTTGTTTCGGACTTTGTCCATCAGTGTTTTCCCGCAGATTGTGCGCAGAGGTTTCATGCCAATCGCGTTAATTTTATGCTCTTGTCCTTTTCTTGACATGTCCATGTCTCGCTACCGTATAGTATAGTCGACACAAATATAAAATTACGTATGATCATTTCAGATTTTTTAAATGTTTTCATCTCTGGGAATGGACCCTGCTCTACCGATAACCTTTTCACCTCATTTATGCGCCTATCTAAATCCCCACCTATTTTTCCGTCGCTAGTAAATATGCTACCCAAATATACGTACTTGTCAACTTGTTCTAATCTCTCATCATGTAGGACAATGTTGCACTTTGTTTTCACACTTTTTTCTTCAAACACCATGACCTTTGTTTTATTTACGTTAATTTTGAGACACATGTTCTTCATGCTTGTATTAAGTTTATTCAACATTATTTGTAAGTACTCGATTGATTCTGCTATAACAATCTTGTCATCTGCGAAAGCTAACCCGCGTACCTTCACTGTTTCGAGATCTACACCCTCTCCGTTGAAGAGGGCCATTGTTAGACACTTATCCATAAATATGATAAATAGCCAGGAGAACATAACGCATCCTTGTTTCACGCCTTGCATAGTATCGAACCACTCACTCAGTTTCCCATTAACCCTTACACTCGCTTTACTGCCTGCATATATTGTCTGTATTGCTTGTAGGAGCCATCCATTGACTCCGTACTCATTCAGGATTTCCCAAAGTTTACTTCTATTTACTTTGTCAAACGCTTTTTCTAGGTTAACAAATGCACAGAAAACTTTCTTTCCTACTCTTAAGATTATTTCTGTGATTTGTCTTAAGCTAAACATCTGATCTGTACATGATCTTCCTGGCATAAATCCACTTTGGACTTCCCATATATTTTCTTCTGTAATTTTCATTACCCTACAAGTAAGCATTTTTGAGTATATTTTACTTACGGTACTTAGTGCGCCACCGTATTTAAGAATTTCAGCGCTAATACTGTCTACACCAGCAGCCCTACCGCTTTTGAGTTATTAATTATATCTCTAACTTCAGTGACACAGACTCTCACAATTGGGTTTTCTGATGTATTATCTTCTATCTCGTAGTTTGGTTGTTCTATAGCTTCGCTTCTCAATAATTGTTAAAAAGAGTCTTTCAAAGCGTCTACTATCTCGTCTATATCATATAGCATTTCACCTGTGCTGTTTTTCATGCTGACAAACTCTGTAGATTTACCTCCCTCCATTTTTTTAGATATTAGTTTTTTGCATCCTTCAACGTTGTTTTGTATTTTATTCTCTTCTTCTGTTCTAATTTTATCTTTACTCTCCTTGACCAATCGTTTAACTTTCCTATTTTCAGGTCTGTAATCATTTTTGAGCCTATTTCTCTCCTCATCGCTAAGACCTGAGATTTTCAACATTCTCTTGTACGCCCTTTTCCTTTCTTGTCGGACTGCCTCAATTTTATCATTACATCATGCACCACCAAACTTTCTTCCTACAACCGCTGTACCACACACTTCGGTCACAGTTTTAACAATGATATCCCGTATTATAGTTCATGCGCCTTCTATATCTTTATTGCTTATAAGTGCTTCCCAAGTTGCCCTATCTATCTGTTCATTTAATTTGAAAATTCTAATAATTTGTTAGATTCTGATGGAAGTCAGTCAGGGGCAGGTTTTTGAATAATAGAATACGAAGTTTAAGGGGGGAGTATAGTTAATCGGACAAAAAAAGGCACATTTTCAAGGAATGTTTAAAGCGATACAGGTAAAGTTGGTTTATTTCTTTAATTGGTACATAATAATGGAAAATCTGAACCATATTCTTAATAATTTTCACTGCAAAATATTAATAAGTAGGCCATTGGCAGCAAATCTCCGAAGGCGCCTCGAAAAAAAGGTACTTTGCGGTGACGGTTCTAACTGACCACTGGTTCATCCGAAATCAACAAGTTTTTAAAATTAATAATAATAATATTTGAAAAAACTTAGCCATGTTACCTCATGAATTATGTATAAGAATAGTATACCAAATTTCAAAAGGATCCATGAAGTAGATTTTCAGTTACAACCGTCACCGACTTTGAAAACGTGGTTTCGAGAAAAACGCGTTTAAAGTCTTAAACACGAAAAAGAAAAAAAAGCATTTTTTATACTTACACAGAATTATCGATGCCAGGTCCGTACATACTGAATGTTTAAAGGTTTTCTTATACCTGTGTGACTTGCTTGAAATTTGTATATGTCATTCTTGAGATGTTGCACATTTATATACAAAAAAAATTAAAAAATACCTTTTTTTTGACCGAATTAACTATACTCCCCCCTCAGGTCCAAATGAAGATAGTTGAAGCAAATTCTGAAAATATAATTTAATTTGTAAATTTCTATGAAAGTCTGCATGAGAGGGGTTTTTGAGTCACAGAAGACGTATTTGGGTTTTCTTTAGAATCAGAATACAAATTTGAGACAAAATTTCATATTTTCAGGCTCGAAAAACTCTCTCGTAATGAAATTCACGGAAGACTAGTAATTAATTACAATTTTGAAATTTTTATTCAACTTTCTGTGTTCTGTAACTTAATAAACCCCTTCGTACTTACTTTCATGGAAATCTATCGGTTTAGTCTAATTTAAAAAATTTTTAATCAAATTTTTGAATTTCTTATTTTCGACCCATCTTTTGTATTATAAGACTTGAAACCCACATGTGTCTCGAAAATCCTTCTCGCACTGAGTTTTACGAAAATCTAGCAATTTAATACAAGTTTCAAAATTTGAGTCAAGTTTTAGAATTTTTAAATTCTGAACCGAAATTCGTGTTCTGTGCCCACTAATTACTCCTTACCGTACTGCTCAGTCATAAGTGCCATTCAGCTCTAATACGCAGCCATAAGCGACGCATCTATGCGTGTAATTTAACTTTAATGCGCATCTACTGCGCTTCTGCAATTGCCGCGTAAATATACTGCGTAGCTATATGTCCCATTTAGCTCTACTTCGCAGCTGTAAGTGCCGTGTTACCTGACTGCGCACCTTAATGCGCATTGCCACTCTTCTGCGCATTCTAGTTCTCGTAGAACTATTTTTCGTAATCTGAAGCTAACTCAATAATTTCAATCACTCCACATAAACTTTTCCATCTTCTCTCTTATATCGCCTTTGCAAATTTTCTCAATATATTTAATTAGAGGAATCTTTTAGATCAGGCCCGATGTTGAAGGGTTCCTCAAGGCTCCATGTCCGCACTCGGGACCTTAAGAATTTAAAGTGTCTGGGTATGTATATGTACCCTTATGAAATGAAAGGGTCCGGACTCGGACCTGGAACGTTCCGAATTTTTAGGGTCCAGTTCGAAACCGAACCCTTGAGGAACCCTTAAACTCCAGTCCAACCTAAAAGGTGCCGATCCCTGATAGCAACATGTTATCGACACTTATTGCCTATGTTTTCAAGAGTGGCACCAGCAGCATCAACAGTACCAGCAGCAGCATGGTAGGAGAAGTTAATGGACGCTGGAGTCCGTAACCTGATGAGGTGTTACACATGATAATCTGCGCTCTCGGAGGTCATAATCCTAATGAGTTATGCATTTAAATTTTATTTCTAGCTTATAATATTCTTGTGAAAACAATAAAGTGCTGCTCATCAACAGAACATTAATTGGAAATTATTCTATCAATACCACACGGGTGCCAGCGCCGCCACCACCAATGTCACCGTGGTCCAATAAGCCCATTAAAAAACAAAATTACTTTGAAAAAGAAGGAAGAAAAACGAACCACAGCAAGCTGGTGTTCATCAAAATGGCGGGCAGGAAGATTGTTGATAGCAGGTTTGTTACGTATCCACAAAGTTGAAGTAGGTATAAAATGGGTATATAGAGTTTTCAAAAGCATATACGACTTTTAAAAGAAAGCCTTTCGATAGGATTGCTTTAGTCTTTGTTTTCAAATTCCAGAGAAAGCAGTAGCAGCAGAATTCGTAGCAATGCACCAGGAAGATGGACCTCCAGGAAATATGTAAATGCCGTCGACCGCTTGGAGGAGGAACTCCTGCCGATAAAGCTGCTGTCCGATTTGACTCTGAAGCCGAGACATACCGTTTTTTGTAAGTTTGTTTAGAGTTTTCAGGAGAGCCGGAAAAAAATCCA
This sequence comes from Andricus grossulariae, assembly GCA_011634705.1. Lineage (NCBI taxonomy): Eukaryota > Metazoa > Arthropoda > Insecta > Hymenoptera > Cynipidae > Andricus > Andricus grossulariae. Next base: position 25,069 of record JAABKJ010001055.1, read on the forward strand.
TGAATATGCAATAATATAAAGTCAAAAGTCAAATAGGAGGGGAGCTATCTTGACGGACCTAAAATGTTAGCTCTATTTTGAAAGAACTCTTGAAACCTATTTTGTTTGGTATCTCAATTTCTATTTTCGACTACGAGACTAACCCGAAGGTGTACGTTAGGAAAGGAATAGCAAATTGGTAATCACCATGGTGATATTTCCAGCACTTAGAGCGGTTTGCAGGATCAAATCCAGACGCTTGAAAAGGAAAGTATTCAGTGCCACGACCTGGAAATGTGGAAGCTTGTGACATTATTGTATACAGTATAATATTGAAATGATTAATGTATGCTGTTAGTTAAATTATTTTTATTAAATGTAGGATTATTAAAAGGAAAAATTTCTTTCAATAACTTACTAATATGAAATTAAAAACGTAATAAAGTTAATATGGTATATAGATTTGCTGGTACATATTGTGAAGGAACATGTTCATGTATCTGTCATACTCGTTATATGTACATATGTGCTAAAGAACATAACAGATCCAAATTTAGATACAAAATTATTTAGAACTGAAATATAAGTATAATAAAATCAAATAAATATATTTCAGTTTACCATTTTATACTTCGCGCTATAACCCAGATAAGATAACAAATGTTAAAATTATATAGATGGAAACCTTTAGGAGAATTTTCATTACTTGTTCTCGCATTAACATTTTTCAAATATAGGATTTCTTTCAATAAAAAAATGAGGACCGTCATAGAAATTATGTGTTTGACCTCAATGCTTTTCACTAATCATATGGGTAAATATGATAATAATTATCATTTAAAGCATATTTTTAATTGCTGTATTCTTATTTTCGATTGAAAATCGTTCAAATTCGAAAAAAGTCAGAGCTGATTACGCAAAGGAAATTCCACTATTGATTACGTAAATCTTTGGATACCTCGCATTTTCGAATATTTTCGGTAATTCACAAAATTACCGAAAATGTTTCAATTTCTCTTCGTTGATAGTAGTCAAAATTTTGTTAACTTACCAGAAGTTATTGTAAATTTATGTTCATTCTACAATAAATTTCTAGAATTTATGAAAATGTCTTGCTTCTTCAATCGAAAATGTCCTACATTTTTTACAAGAAAATATTGTATGCATTAGTTGCAGAAAGTAGGCCATTTCCAGGTTTTCGAAATTCCCTGTTATAAATAGGCGTCATAATTCTGATTTGCTACTTCCTCGTTCTAAGTCAAAATTGTAATTCTTTTGAATAATTCATTGTGAGAAGTCACAATTTTTAATTCTTTTCGTAAATTGCCTTTTTCAAGTCGGAAGTATAATAATTTGTGGAAACTCCTTCTTCCAGATCTGAATTATAAATTTTCCTTAAATATCTCTGATTTAATTCAGAATTACAAATTTTTTTTTCAAAAAACGTCCTGTTTCAGCTCAAAATTATCATTTTTGTCTAAAAATTTACTGTACCAAGTCATAACTAAACTTCATTATACTATTATTTTATAAATACAGGTATAAGTAAAATTTATAATAATTATTTTGGAAAATTTCCTGAACCAATTCAAAATTATAATTCCTATAAAATATTCCATGTTCAAAGTCAAAACTATATTAATAATTTTAGAAAAATTCGTTTTTCATTTCAGAATTATAGCTGTCTTTTCTAAAATCGCCTATTCCAAGTTATAATGACAGTTTTTATCACCAAAATTAAAGTTTTCAAGTGATACAAAATAATTTACACACATCATTAGCTCAGGTTATTTCCTGGATCATGACGCAAGCTGCACCTCCATAAACATCACGAATTTATGTGTTATTACTTCCAAATAAAAAGATAATAATTATTTACGCACCTAACCTATTTTATCTCACATTATTCCCTTTCATCAGTACCATCAAATTCAATAAAATAGAAACCCACACTTGACACAAGTTGTTAAGACTTGCGGAATTCTTCGCGAAAAGAATTTTCTTTGTTTACCGAACTGCTTCATTTTTTCATCTAACATAAAATCTTAGATCCATTAAATTAATTTAACATTTAATACAATAATCAATGTTATACTCATACTTTATTTTTTCATAATTAGTTTGGTCGCATAAGAAAGCCGCAATTCATCCTCTTCCCATTCAAGTTTATAATGTTCATAATTTAGAAAGCACTGTAATAACAGGTATCCGTTTGAATTTGCGAACAGGCTTTCGACATATGGGGACAGATACATATCACAAGTATATAATTGGAAGAATCATACCCACAGTTCGCTCAATAATAACTTTGTATCCATTACTGGCTCCCAGAGAGGGCCTTCATAATCAGTTTGGCAGATTTAAAATACGCATAGCTGGAAATATTGCCAACGCCACTGTACCAATATGCGAAGAAGATCGTTTGAATGATATGTTCGGCAACGGATTCGACAAGCAATACATTGTTTCTGTCAAAGTACATGGTCCCTAGTAGGGAGGCTAATTTTTTAAAGTGAAAAACACATGCTTATCAAATCTGAAAGTACAGACGCTTTCCAGGTGCGAGTCTCTGTGAATATACACTGTTTAAGGAAATAAAACTATAATTCAGGTCTATCTTGTCTGATTTTTCTAATTATCAGAAAAAATTGGAATGCGTATTATGCATTTACATTTTTTATTGGCTTCAGAATTTGCATTTATTAGATGAGTAAAATAATGAATAATAATCATTTTGAGTGTTAAGTCGTTTAGCATTTTCAGCGAGAAATTTTCGTAATAAATAAAGGTACTCAGACAGTTTGAGCTATTATCTTAGTACCTCTATCCGAATTTGAATTGCTTATCGAGAAACGCGATTCCGCCGAATGAAATGTAAAAAGAATATGTAAATGGACTCAAATTATTATTGTTTGTATTATATTTGGATCATAATTTATGGAGAATATTAAAAAAAAGGCGAAAATTTGGTTGCAATGTTTCTTTAGTTTCTAAAATTCACGTGGCAAATGTTAATACTAGCAAAAAAAGGCGAAAAAAGACATATGTATAATCGTGGTCAAATTTGTTTTGCGTGCAATTCTTAACAGAATGTTTGGCAGATTCGGAATATTTTTTGGAAAATTTAACGAAATGTAAAACAACGTTGATTTTTGTTTTGGGTAATGTCAAGAAGGTTAAAAAAGAAAAATCAAAAAGCATTCTATTGTTTTACATGAAAACAAACGATCTATGTGGTAGCCATCTGTTTGGGCGGTGATGGGTAATTTCATATGGCGCGATAGTTGAAAGTGGTTCCTTCTACAGTCAAATAATGGAATGCAATTTGCATTATTCAGTGGACATTTATGGAACTAGTTATCTGAATGTGCGTCGGCGTTCGAAAATAATTATCTGCCGCTAGCTGGATGGTTTGATACAGGGCTATGTAACGCTCACTTTTTTGGGGGCGGCATAGACTAATAACATGGTGGTTTCAAATACAAAATATGTATTGCCAACACCTATGGAGTAAAATGAGGCAATTGAATTTTGAGGTTAGACCTTCTGCCCAAAAACCTTATAAAATAAATTAAGAAAAAAAAATAAACTTGCTCACATGCTTCAAAAAGGTTTTAGAAATATTTGATAAATATCTGCTTTCCCAATTCATTATTACTTATTGATTTATTAGTTCACACTAAATCTGAAGGTAAGTTACAAAAAAGATCACTTTCTTACCAGCACAAATTACATACTTTCGAAAAATTACAATTATATATTATTACTATTATATCATTGTGTTAGGCTCAAGATGGTTGGAGCCGAATATGTCGAAGGCATCTTTTGTTATTATCACGTCAAAAATTCACCTCATTTTGCGTTTTAAACACCCTTCAAATCCATGAACATAGTATTAAACATATGACGTATTTTCCTCTGTTTCCGCAGAAAAGAGTAGTTAAACTATTCTTACAGTAATTGCATAAAAAAGTACGACTTTTGTATGACTGCGAGAGTGGATCGCAAGATCACTGAAAAATATTGAGCTCAGGTTGTCCCACTCTAAAATCAGTTTTACACCAAAGCTCTCGTTGCATCATGCACATTACAACTGATGGTACGGCGGTTGGACTCCTCAAAAAAATCACTACGAAGCGCGTCATCCGCTTGCGTGTATGTATGCTCCGTGTATGTAACACCTACACTGGGGATGCTTAGCACGGTCGCGCAACATTTGTTGCAAAAAGTGCGAGAGTTCTAAGTGTTTCTCGCCCCGCAGAGCATGCAGCCGCGTCATGTAGCCTCTTCGCTCAGGGGCTACACTGGTATCGTGGCACTGCAATAAGTCGTTCCTCAGCCAATCCTTTCACTTGAACCCATTGTGACCTGGCTGGTCTGTCGCATTGTCTTCATATGGATTGGCCGTCCCAGCTCTTGGGCAATGGGCATATTTGACCAAATTATTGTCGTGAGATCAGTACGTTCGCTGATTATGAACCACATTCAGAAAACCATTTCTTATTCTTATTCAACGAGAAGTTAGAAAAGGAGTTGGTTTGCCCTCGCAGAACCTAACATGGGAAGAGAATATTCAGGAAATTCGTACGGTATCTCGGAGGCACTGTTTAAAACACCACACCTGGGTTTCATGCAGCCGTCAGCGCGGTGGTTCACTTCTTAGTTTAGGGGTTTCTTTTCATCGGGACCATCCCTGGACTATTGTCCGCGACTACGTATTTAGTTTGTAGTCATAACTCTCTGTTCAGGGACTCTATAATTGCAAGCAGAGGACGCGTCCGGTAGCAAGTGCGATATGTTTATAACACTTCTGCAACCATAGGACTTCTTGTTGATTTTTCCTGATTGGATGGTCTATCAGGATAATCAAGGTGTATTTGTGGTAGAATGTACGCTCCTGTCGCAAGGCAAAATTCAAGTCCATGTATTGGTGAATAATCGCAGCAGCGTCGTTATTACCTGAGTGTATTCCTGCAAGGCAAACACCGTACAGTCAGCTATGGTATCTTCGATTGCCTCATTTGGATTTCCATAGAGGTGGCACTTGTCAATAATTACCTTAATACCGAGGATGTACTTCTGGAAGTTCCTCGTTTTACTTACCTTATTTTGGAAAGCAATCAAGAACCCTTTTGTTTTCGAAAACAGTTCTACCTATCTTACTCAGAGGTTTGGGCTCTATCTGTCCACATATTTAAGATCTAAACGATGGGGGTGCTTTTTATGCAGGTGCTTGCTCCACCATTAAGCAGCGAATTTTGCGAAAGTTTAATGAGCAATTTCTTGTTAATCAGAAGATGCAAGCTTCAGCAGTGTATGCAGGTCCGCTCCAAAGATTTTTTCGTGAAGCAGAATGCTCAGTTCCGTCAAGCTACAGCCCCCCCCCCCTTCCGCTGAGGAATTTTTTCCCATCTTTAATTTCATAATTTACCGCTTTTTACAGCTTTTTACAACAGCTACAACACAGTTCGAAACTATCTTAAGCCTTTCTGGAACACTAAAAATAAGTTTCCAAGAAATAACCCCTATACGCGAAATCTATCCGGTCTTATTCAAAAAAGTTTTGAAATAAAGAAATCACAACGCTACAGTTTGGAAATGTCTCACTCACAAACCCATTTCGAAAAATTATATATTCCACCAGAAAAAATTTAAGCCACCTTCAACTAAAACAGCCAAAAAAGTATGAAATTGAAAAAAATCGTACTTTCACGAGACACTAGCTGAGATCCCTATAATAAAAACTCCCAAAAAACAATCCTTAGCACATTCAACATACTTCATCACAGATGCCTTCAACTAAAACAGCTGGAACAAATTAAAATTAAATGTAATGACAAGAAACACCTTCCGAAGACTCTACTGGATATCCCCGTGCCCATAATTATAATCAAACTGCTCAAATGAACCACACCTATCACATTAAAAGAACCCCATCTCAACAACCATCAACTTGAAAAGCTAAAATATTGTAACTGGAAAAATTACACCAGACACTTTCACAAGACGGTAGGTGATACCTCTATATCTACAGTAATATTCAAATAAGAAACGAAAAACTACCCCTGCCGCATTTAAGGAAATCCATCTAGGCTGTAATCAACTAAAAGATGAAAAACAATTTTAAATGGAGAAACTAGCACTATATATTTTTAAATTATAAATACCCCTAAAAAAAAACCCGTTTTACTGTTAACGAACCCCGTCTCAGCTCTGTTCCACTGAATCAGGCAACAAAAATTGAAATGGTATATACTCATGTAAGTGAGAGACTTTTTTCATTTTATAATGCTACATTTAACAAAAATAATTTAACTAAATACATGCCTTTTACAGGTAGGAGTGCTAAATTTTACAAAGTATTGATTATCTATAATACGTAATCTATAATTTTTCAAAATCTGAACAGTTTTTTCTAAATTAAAAAAAAATACAAAAATCCGAGAACAAATCATATTGGAATGTTGTTGTTTTGAAATCTAACAACAAATTTATATTCAAAGTTCTACATAAAAAATGTCTAATCTCAGCAGTCTTCACTAATTATTTGAAAACAAGATAAAACAAAGTGTATTACCATCACAACTGAAAGACTCCTAAAACATTCCTAACAACCACCGCAGGGTCCCACTGGGAGCAACCGTCATCTAAAAAAATGACATCGGCTCCCAGTAGGACCGCGGTAAATCCCATTCATGGCCACGTCTCACAACCGCGAG
>JAABKJ010001056.1:0-31762 GCA_011634705.1 Andricus grossulariae
ATATATATAATATAATATAAGATAATATATAAATAATATAATATCTTATATTTCTTATAGCCCTTTACAAGTAACTGTTGATAAATTAGTCTGAGACCAGTAGACCTAAAAAACCTGAAAAAATTATGGAATTTTGAACCGGCACTTCTGTAGCAAACCGATTTTTCTTATTTGAAACTTATTTTTAAATAAATTTTAATTCCATAAATCGATTATTTCAGGTCAGAGACGAGTATCGATCAGATTTTGACGGTGGTCGAGGGGGTTACGGGAAAATCATCCAGCAAAAAGTGACGCCCATCTCGGATACTTTTGTCCGCTGAAGATCAACAAAACCATCAAAAGCTGTGTTCAAACTATTTATCAAAGTTAGGTTAGAATAGTTTAATAATTTATATTCGCTCATTTTTAATTTATATGATAAAGAAATCATGAAATGATTGACTGAGATCAAAAATTTTATTGGAATGATAATAAACAATTGATATTGTTTATGTCAACAATATGATTTTACTTATTTATTTCAATACTGTTTTACAAAATACTTTAATATAGTATAAAATATCATATTAATTATTTACACGAGTATAATAAGTGTGATGCGAGGGCAATAAGGCACTTGTGAGTAAAAAGCTACTGATTCATACCACTGGTGTATAATTTATAGCTTTATGCAGAGTCGGTACAATCCGAATCTCGAAAGTTCTTAGAATCTTCATAATTTTTCACTAAGGATTGAAAGAAACTTGAAAATTTCTTGTTTTTTTGGTAATTTCGTTCCACTATACGCAGCAAAATTTTCTTGAAGATGAGGATTTCAAGACTGCTTTTATGGCTTCAGTAAAAACTTCCTTGAGACCTTCCTGTTTCATAGCTGAACACTCCACATACTTGTAGGCTTTGATTTTCTTCTTCATTTTCTTTCCCTCGTGTGTCGTTATTAAATCCGAATTCTCTTCACTTCTCAGGTCGGTTTTCGTTCCTGCAGGGAAAAATTGTATATAAATTCGGGAAGTGATAGATCTGAGTTAGAATTAGATTTAAATTAAAGATATGAGAATGACAACTGGATAAGGACCAATTTTTCGAAATTCCGTTTTTAACGATTTCAAGTAATTTAGGATATATTGATACTCACGGTGGGGCTGAACAAAGTTTAAATTAAAGATCCAAGTAAATGGGATTTTTTATTTTTTTTATGTTAATATGGCATCCCATAAACATTTTGGAATGAAAATGAAAATAATCGGTTGGGCGCTTTTTAGAAAAAGTCGATTTTTGTATTTAATTACTATGGAAGGAAGAAATTTTCATAAGATTGTACATTAAATATTAATTAGCATTTTTTTAACTGATTGTGTTTGCTTGTAGCCTTACGAACATTCTAAGATGAAAATAAAAATTAGCAGAGAGGTGGTATTTGAAAAAAGTTGATTTTTGTATTTAATTAAAATGAAATCATTCTGCATATCTAATTGAAAACTGCGTATACCTAACTAAATATACCTAACGTTTAATTGTGAGTCACAGTACAATTGTACAATACCACAATGAAATATTTTGTCCTGATCAAATTTTTTTATTCCATGTTACTTAAAGATACGACAAAAAAATTCAATAAAAAAAATCTATGAAAAATTTTTTATCCAATATTTACCATATAAAATCATCATAATTTCTTCATTTCTTAGTAATTAAATACAAATATCGAGTTCTGTCAAAAAACACCCTTCCGATTATTTTCATTTTTATCTTAAAATGCTTGAGGAATAAAAGAAAACCACGTCTAATGACAAAAATTTAACAAACATTTACCACATAATCTTATGTAAATTTCTTCATTCCTTAGCAATTAAGTACAAAAATCGACTTTTTTCAAAAAGCGCCCGACCGTTTATTTTCATTTGCATCTTGAAATGTTCGCGGGCTGCCGTATAACCGTAAACAATAAACAAAAGCCCATTTACATGGAACTTGCCAAATTAAATTTTAAAATTATGAGAATGACAAAACTGGATAAAGATAATTTGGTTTTTCCTCAAACACAGAAAATTGGGCTAATAAATAATGTTTTCCCTCCCTGAAACATTGTAAATAATGGCCACTTCTATAATTTTATATTTTTTCTATTATGTGGTATAAAAATAATTTTATTTTTGGTCCTTATCCAGTATTCATTCGCATGTCTTCAATTAATATAAAATTAAATATAAATGCTAGGAGTTTCTGATAGTGATTTTTTTATCAGCCTGAGTTTATATGAGTATCAACGAGCGTGGAGACAAAGATTTGAGTTTAATGCACTATTATTTAAGAGATAAATATATTTTACGATATATACACACCCACAAGGACTATCGGGACGTTGGGACAGTGATGCTTTATCTCCGGATGCCATTTGCTGAAAACATTCTCGTATGAACTGCGGGCACTAACCGAGAAGCAAAGCAGGAAGCAGTCAGTCTGAAATTAGAGATTTCAATATAGTATCCACAGAATTGGGTTATTTTCCATTTAAAAAAGATTGTTTGGGTTTTTCAGCTGCTTCTTATCAGGATTGCTACGGAAGTCCGCCTTAAAAATTCCATGGCTTTTCCAAGGATTTCAGGTGTACTTTTTAAACGACTCCGGGCATAGTTTTAATGGAAAATCCAGTCAATTCAATTTCAACACGTTTTACTGATCCCAGTATTCTTGATCAATAATATCTTGTACAGTTATTATTTAAAAGTCTATAATTATGATCATATTATTTTTATAAGTAGACAAATTAGTTCGTGTAAATTAGCAAATTTAAAATTAAATGTGAACCTGGAAATCAGGGAAAAGTCAGGGAATTTGTTTAGTCAGGGAAAGTCGGGGAAAATTCAGGGATTTTGAAAAAAATTGCTAAGTCAGGGAATCTCTGTATGGACTTTAAGTAACTGCCAAGAATAATCAGGGGTGCTACACAGTCACTTTTAGCCACTTTTTAAAGAAAAAGTCAGTATCGTCACTTCTTTAAATGAAAAGATCACTTTAGTCACTTTTCTTTCAATAAATTAACCCATGAGTTAACCACTATTGAATTGTCTACATATACCCACTTCTGAATTTTCTTGAATTCTTTTGAAATTTTTTAGGGTATTTTAAAAGATTCCAAGATAGTTTCAAGGGATTGCAAAATATTTTAGGATATTTTGAAAGATTTCAAGGAATTTTCCATCAATTACAATAATTTGAAAGGATTTCAACCAAATGTATAGATGTTAGGGTATTTTTAAAAATTCCAAGGCATTTTCAAGAGTTTAAAAAAATTTAAGGGTTATTTCAAAAGACTTATTATATCTTGGGGTATTTTAAATAGATTTAAATAACTTAAAGTGATTCAAAAGGATTTAAACAATTCCAAGGGATTTCAAAGTATTTGAAATATTTTAGGGTATTTTAAATTATTGCAAGGTATTTCTAAAAGATTAAAAAGTTTCAAGAGATTTCAAAAGATATCAAAGGATTTTAAATATTTTAGGGAATTTTACAAGGTTCCAATGAATTTTTAATTGATTTCAATAATTTAAAGGGATTCCAAAGGCTTTAAAATATTTTGGGGCATTTAAAAAGATTTCAAGACATTTTCAAGAGACTAAAAAAATATAAAGGAATTTCCCAGGATTTTAATTTTTTTAAGGGAACGATTTTACAAGACCTATAAGGTTTTACAATATTTTAAATATGATTTGAAGGGATTTTAAAAGATCTCAGGGTATTTTAATTCCAGGATGTCAAAGAATTTATTCTCAAGAGCTGGTGGATTTCATAGGCTTTCAAATATTTGAAGAGATTTTCAAATATTTGTTTTCAATTCATTTGAATTCACGTTAAATTTGCCCTGAATTCTTATTAATTCATCCCGAATTCTTTCACGTTCTTTTGAATTCTCTTGCATTTTTTTAATTCACTTGATTTCTTCTAAATTTACTCAACTCTACTCAATTCAATAGATTAAAAGTTAGTTTTTGTTAGTGTTTGTTTAATTTATCCTGAAGCCTGTTAAGCTCACCGTGAGTTGTTAGACGTATGATAAAATTCTTCTGAATTTCTTTCAATATTTCTAAACTTATTTCAAACTTACTAATTTCAATGAGTTGTTTTATATTTTCGAATTGTTTTCAATTAATTTGAATTTTTTGTAAAATTCACCTTGAATTTTTATGAATATGATTGAATTCTTCTCCTTTCCATTATAATTTTTTTTTAATTTAGCTTGAATTATTTTGAAGTCTTATGATTTTATGCTGAATTCTTTAAAATTCACCACGAATTCTTATGAATTTCGCCGAATTCTTTTGAATTGTTTTAAATTGAAAAGAACATTAACCACATTATTAGTGCACATAAGTCACTTTTTCCGTTTAAAGGGCCACTTTTTCTAAGTAAATTAGACTGTGGCAGCCCTGAGAATAATAAATTAAAAATGGTTTTATTCCAAAAATGTTACAAGATTAGAATTTGGGTTTTTCAATATTAATAGTCAGGAAAAATGAGGAATTTCTAAAATAAAGTTTTTCGGCCACCCTGACTTCGAAATAGGTGCAACTAAAAAAATTCCAGTCACTTTTTCGAAATTCCATACATTTTCCATGGTTTTCATAACTGTTTCACAATTCTATGGCTTTTTCAGGTATTCCAGGTCTTGTACCAACCCTGATTTTTTTTTTAATTTGCTACATATAGGAATTCAAAAGAACTCAAAATCGGTGCTTTAAATTACCAGCAACCTCAACTTTGAATGCATTTATTTAAAATTTCAATATTTTCCAATTGTGGCGATTTAAAATTATAATTCTTCCAAATTGGGATGCTTTATAATTTTAAGCTTTCGAATTAGAATCTTTCATATTTGGAACATTTTCAAATTTAGATGGTTTCAATATTCTAAATCACATCCAATTAACTCATTTAATTTTCAGATTAAAATTAACTCATCGAGTTCAATTACAAAAATTTTATTTGACATTAAAAATTGATGACTCACATGTGGATATGATAAGGGCCTGAGCCTTTCGTAATCTTCCTGACCTGCGGTATCCCATAATGTCACGTTATATTCTTGCCCATCGAGCATTATCTTCTCTGGGTAATTGTCGAACCTATAAAAACCGATAATCTTATTAGAAACACGTAAAAATCAGTTAGTCTCTATTATTGTCCTGAAAAATCACCAGTTTTAAATTGTGTGTCGATAAAGGTTTGCTTTAAAAATAACTTTGTGGCTTCAAGAAAAAAAAACTTATTTTTCGAAACCTGTTTGAATAACTTACACGGTAGGGACGTATTCTGTGGGAAATATTTTCCTTGTGTAGGTAATGAGCATGCAGGTTTTGCCCACCATTCCGTCGCCCACTGCAGTGACTTTGATGGGTCTGTTCCGAGACATTTCTTTGCTTTCTGCAATAAAAATATTTATAATAAAAATGTAACAAGAGTCAAAAAGTGCAGATTCAAAGACTAAAACTAAACGATTGTTATATTGCATAATACTTGTTTTATAATCTTGGTGTTTGGCAAGTTAAGGTTCTGTATCTACGAATTTACATAAATTTACATACTATCAAATAGTGCGTAAATGAATAAATTTGTAGAGGTGTGCCTTCATCATGAATATCTTGATTAGATTGAGATCTTGAGCAATGCATTAGGAAACTGGAAAAATTAGCCACAGATATTTTCATTTATTTGTTTATTTTTAAATATTAATCATTTATTTTAAGCATGTTTCAGGCTATTTTCAGGTTTTGAGTTTCAAATCATGTTTTTGCCAATTTTAGAACTTTTAAGTTCAAGTTTTAAATAGTATTTTGTACAATATAGTTTATATACCGGGAAATGACAACAAACTTTTTTTTCTGAAAATTTGGAAACCTTATTTACTTAAATATTTATTTTGAAATATTTTCAAACTAAAAATAAGTCAATTTAGACCGGTTTCAACAAGAAAATGCTCCATTTTCTAGATTTTCGAATCAGTGCAATTTTTTATTTTGTTTCATTTGAACTGTTCAATTTTTCAGGTGCGCTATATAATTCAAATTGTTTGAAATTCAAAATTTCAGTTCGAAAATTTCAACAAAAAAGTTGAGTTTTCAATATAAAAAGTCGAATATCTTAAAAAAAACAAAAAAAAAACAAGAGGATTAGTTTTCTACCAAAAAAGACGATTTTATATCAAAAACTTTTCCAATTTTCAACCAAAGTGGTGAATCTTCAACTGAAATAATTGAATTTTGAACCAAAAAGAAAAATTTTCATCGAAAAAAAGAAATATAATTTTCAACCGAACAGTTGCATTTAAAACCAAGTAGTGGAACTTTCAAGCAAAGGGGACAAATTTTCGACAAAGAAGTTGAATTTTTAACCAAATATTAGAATTTTCAATCAAATGGACGAAATTTCGAGTAAAAAAGATTGACCTGCAATTATTATTATATTATAAAAAAAGATATATTATATTCTATTGTTTAATGTAAAAATGAAAACGAAGTTTGTGTTAAAGAGGCTTAAAATTGTAGGAATGGACTAGATAGGAGGAAAGAATTATCAATTAATACAGAGAAAGATATAATCGTGCGTAGGACATGATATGGAATTAACTACAAACGTAAAACACCCACGCGCGATTTTCTCCTCAAGCTTGAACGTGCTTTCACGTACGCACTTAATTTATTACGAGTCATTTTCGTTTGTTCTATCTTCCTAAATCGTGAGCTTCCTCATTATTATTTCTACCCCTTTGTTCAGAAAAAGGGAATTTTTATCTTTTTGTAGAAATCTAATTCAATTAAATTTAGTGTAGCTAGAAAATAATAGATTTTTAAGATCGAAAACTAAATACGTATTCATAGAAGAAAATATTCTTGATAGTGAAATTTTTATTTTGGAAATTCTTAACATTTTTTATCAGTTTACCTGAAAAAATGTGAATTCTTTCAGCCTGGTTGCTGGTTCCAATTTTAAAATTGCAGGTCTTCACAGTACCAAAAATAGGTGTCAAATAAATGACAAACAATTTTTTTTCAAGTGAAAGACACGAGGAAGTCATAACATATTTTTATTTGTTGAACACGTGACACTATATGGTTAGTAGGTTATCAAATCCGAAAAATTCCGACTACATCATTTCAAAGGAAATGACACAACACGTATTTTACCCGCCGATAAGAAAATTGGAACTTTTATTTAAGGTTGATATGAAATCTACTTTCTTATGAATAATTTTATGCACCGAAATCAGGCAATGAAAAAATGCATGATTCAAAATTAGATTTCCAAAACTACCTCCTTTCCAGCTCATTAGAGACAAACTCATTACAACGGAAAAAATTCGTGGTTGATTCTGAACCAATCTATTCAGAATATTACGTTTTCCAAATAGGAAAAGAGACAATCTAAAAATTAATTAAATAAAAAAGATTTCTTTCGAGAAATTGAGGTAAATATTATTTGGCCTCAATTAAAAGAACTCTTAAAATTCATAAGCAAACTGCAGATTGGAACGAATCTGGAGCTTAATATCTCTAGTTTAGCAAATTTATTTAAGATCGAAATGAAATCAACTTTCCTGTCAATAATTTTATGCACCGATATCAGTGAATCAAAATTAAATTTCCAAAACTGGGTCCTTTTCGGCTTTTAGTTTTATTTCTTAATCCGGCAGAAGTTCAATTTTACAAAGTTATGAGTATTTTAACTCCTAAAGCTAATTACATAGATTAATATCAAAAAATTGTCGAAAATTTTCTTTAAAATGTGGTATTATTTTTTTTAAAGTAATGCAGGTATTTAACTTTTTGTTCTTTATTCTAATTTGCTTTTTATATATTAATATTTTTTATCGAAAACACGAAAGTCAACGTGTTTTGCAGAAACGACACAAGATACGACATTATTCATAACGCATTAGAAGAAAGTGTCAAGAGACTTGTTTTCAGAACCCTAAAGTACAAATTAAAAATAGAAAACTAGTATGGTTTCTGAATAAATTGTCTTTCAACATTTTCAGAAAAATTTTCACCTTTTTGTTAATTTTGAAGTCTTATGGTTAAATAATACTATGCTTTGAAGATTGTCAACTTTTTTGGAGTCTATGCTATCTGCTTTATCAAATTTAAATATTCATAACATTGTCAAAAGAAGTTTTCATTAAATTGGTCAAATTCGTGCCGTCTGTTTTTTTCAAAAAACACTTATTTCGTCTGCAACTGAACTAAAATGTATACGATCTCACAAGGTTTTGTAAATTAAAATGGTAAATAAAGTTTTACTTTTTCAGTTGGAAAAATGTAAAAAAATGACAAATTCCCAAAATAGGTTAAAAAGGTGACAAAATTCCAAAATATATGAAATAGGATTTTGAAAAAATTTGGTAAAAGACAGGGAATTTCTATTTAATTAAAAATAAATTAAATTATAAATAAATATAAATTAATAACTGTCAAAGATAATAAATATGCATTGTTTTAAATTTTTGTTTGAAATTATTTTATTCTGTTTATGAAAGATTCTATATTTATTATTGTTAGTAATTTATTTTTCCTCTGAAATTTATATTTTTAGTCACAAAATTGATTATTTTGTTGAAAATTCAATAATTTTGTTAAAGTCGTATTTTTTGTTTGAAAATTCGTCTGGTTTAAAAATTCATGTGTTTAAATATAAATGTTATCCTTTTTGAATAACAATGCAACTGTTTTGTTGAAAATTAATCTTTTTTTTTTTGCTGAGGATTCAAATATTTTGTTAAAAATTCATCTTTTACATTATTCGTTGAAAATTTATCATTTTAGGTGGAAAATTTAACTACTTGGTTGAAGGTTGAATCACTTTGTTAAAAAAATAATTTTTTTGCTGAAGATTCGTCATTTTAGTTGAAATTTCATTTCTTTATTTGACAATTCGTTTTTTTATTATAAATAAACTTTTTCAACTGAAAAATTTAACTATTTCAGTTGAATATTCATAATTTCAGTTGAAAATTTATCTCTTTGGTTAAAAGTTTTACTATCTTGTTGAAAACTGATATTTTCTAATTAAAAATTCAACTACTTGGCTCAAAGTTGAACAATTTAGTTGAAAGTTTTATTTTTTTGGTTGGAAATTTCCTCTTCTTTGGTTAAAAATTAACTTTTTGTTGAAAATACATTTTGTTGAATTACATTGTTATAAAATACTTTTTTATTGAAGATTCATCATTTTATTTAAAGATTTATCTCGTTGTTTGAAAATTGAACTATTTTGATGAATTAATCCACTTTTGGTTGAAAATTCATCGTTTTTGGTGGAAAATTTAACTACTTGGTTGAAGGTTGAATCAGTTTGTTAAAAAAGCATTTTTTTGCCGAGGATTCATCGTTTTAGTTGAAAATTCATTTTTTTATTTGGCAATTCGTTTTTTTTATTGAAAATTAGCTTTTTAAACTGAAAAATTTAACTATTTCAGTTGAATATTCATAATTTCAGTTTAAAATTCATCTCTTTGGTTGAAAGTTTTACTATTTTGTTGAAAACTGATATTTTTAAATTAAAAATTCAACTACTTGGCTCAAATTTGAACTACTTTATTGAAAGTTTTGTTTTTTTGGTTGGAAATTTCCTCTTCTTTGGTTAAAAATGAACTTTTTGTTGAAAATATATTTTGTTGAACTACATTGTTAAAAAATACTTTTTTATTGAAGATTCATCATTTTATTAAAAAATTTATCTCCTTGTTTGAAAATTTAATTATTTTGATGCATTAATCCACTTTTGGTTGAAAATTATATTTTTTAGTTGAAAATTTAACTATTTGTTTGAAAATTCTTATTTTTGGTAGAAAATTAATCTTATTGGTTGAAAATTTGTCTTTGGTTGTAAAATTCATCTCTTTTGGTATAGAAATGTAATTTTTTTGGCTGAAATATTAACTATTACATTCTTGGTTGAGAATGCATCTTTGTAGGTGGACAATTCAACTATTGGGTTAAAAATTCAAGTATTTTGTTGAAAATTTAATGATTTTGTTGAAAATTCAATTCTTTGGTTGAAATTTTTGTTGTTGAAGTATCAACTATATATTAAATTTTTTGGTCGAAAATTCATTTGTTTTACTGAACTATTTAGGCAGAAAAGTCATTACTTTGGATTGATATTTCTTTTAAAAAATTTAATTATTCGGTTAAAAGTGAAACTGTTTTTGCTTGAAGTTTAATCTTTTTTTTGTTTTATAATTATCGAAATTCATCTTTGTAGAGTAAAAATTGAACAATACGGTTACAAATTCAACTATTTTTTGGTAATTTAACTATTTTCTCAAAAAATTAACTATTTTATTCAAAAGTAATCTTTTTTGGTCGAAAATTCAACTGCTTTGTTGATAATTCGTTCTTTTGGATTGAAAATTCATATTTTATGGTATAAAAGTCCTCTTTTTTGGTTAAAATAAATAAATTTGAAATTTTATTCTGAAATTTCATTGTTTTATTCCGTTTATAAAAGATTCTATGTTAAAAATGTTACAAGATTAGAATGCTGGTCTTTGAATATTAATAGTCAGGAAAAAATCAGGAAATTTTGTAAATGAGGTTTTTCGGCCACCCTGCGTCAAGTTAAACATAGAATTTGATTAAAGTTGAAACAAATGAATGAAATAATACATTTTTTCGATCGCTTAGAGTGGAAAATTCCAAAAACCTGATTCAATTTTCGATTAAACTGGATACGAGGCCGATTATGGGATTCGGAACAATAATAGAATTTTGGGTTACTGAAAAGGAGGCGAGTCGAGCGCATCCGGCGACCATACGACGGCACCACAGATATCCTGAGTGCCATCGTTGTCACTGTTCGGAATATCAATGAACCTCAGAGTAGTTCTGCATTTTCATTATACCATAATAAGTTCTACTCTAAGCTTCGTTTATGTCTATGTCCCTCCAAGTATTGAGCACATCCGTCGATACTTTTGCTGTCGACCAAAATATCGAGACTTGACTTTCCTCTTTCGTCAATTCTACTTTTACTTTCAGTCTGTTTCAATTAACAAATTAAGCATTTTTACTTTACCAGACAATATGCAATATTTTTAAAATTATAGTGGAAAATCACCAGTAATTTATTGAGACCGGAAATTTCAAATTGCACAATTTTAGGCAGATCAAATTTAAAATTGTTTAGTTTTGAAAGCCATCAGTTTGAAATGTTGAATTTGGGATATTTTCTTAAGAAATTCCGTTTTCAATATCGCACCAATAGTGGATCATTTTTTAGAATTCAAATTTAAATTTGTTGGCTTGATTTGTAAATTTAAACGGTCATATCTCTTAATTTTGTATTGACCATTTTGGAACGTAACCAATTTAAAAATTTCACAGCCCAAAATGCTTTCAAAATAGGGGAAATAAGGTGACTTTTCACGAAAATAGGGGGATAATAGGGGAATAAATTTTGTAAAATAAGAATAATGTGTAGCTACCATATTAAGTAGTAGTCAAAATGTATTGCATTTTCAACAAAATAATTGAATTTTCGACCAAAAAAAGATTAATTTTGCACCAATGTTTAACAAAATAGTTGACTTTTTAACCACATACTTGGATTTTCGACCTAAAGATGAATTTTCAACCAAATAGTTCAATTTTCTACAAGCACAAAAATTAATTATCAACTAAACAGTTACATTTACAACTAAATAGTTAAACTTTCAATGAAAAGAGAAGAAATTTTAACCAAATAGTTGAATTTTCAGCAAAAAGTTTAATTTTTAACAGAATAATTAAGTTTTTAATAAAATAGTTTCATTTTTAACTAAAATGATGAATCTTCAACAACAAAAATGAATTTTTAACAAAGAAGATCAACTTTCAACCCAGTAGTTTAATTTACAGTTAAGAAAGATTAATTCTTATCGAAAAATATAATAGTTGATATTTCAACTACAAAAAAGGTTTTTATTTTAAATCACAAACCGTCGAATTTAGCTAAAAAGATTAATTCTCAGCGAAAAAATGTAATAGTTGATATTTCAACCAAAAAAAACGAATTTTTAACAAAATAGTTCACTTTCAACCAAAACAGATTATTTTTTAACCACACAGTTACATTTTTTACTAAAAAAGATAACATTGCTATCAAAAGAGATGAATCTTCCAACAAAAAAGACGAATTTTCTACAAAATAGTTGAATTTTCAACCAGAAAGGATTTTTCAACAACAAAAATTTTTCAACCAAATAGTTGGATCTTAAACTAAAACCGATTAATTTTTTTATTAAAAATGGAATAATTAAATTTGCAGACGAGGAAATCGATTTTCAGCCAATAAAATTTCTACCAAAAGAGATGAATTTTAAACCAAAAAGTCGAAATTTCTACAAAATATTTGAATTTTCAACCAGAAAAGATTTTTCAGCAAAAAAATTAATTTTCAAACAAATAGTTAAATTTTGAACTAAAACATATCAATTTTCAACCAAAATTGGAATAATTAAATTTGCAGTTGAAGAAATCGATTTTCAAACCGAAAAAAAAAACGAATTTCCAACAAAATAGTTAAATTTTCAATCAAAGAGATGGATCTTCAACTAATAAAATTCATTTTTAACAAAGTGATTAACCTTTCAGCCAAGCAGTTGAATTTACAATCATAAAGCTCAACTTTTTATAAAAAAATATGACTTTACAACAAAATACATACATTTTCAACACAAAAAATCTAATTTTTAACAGAATAGTCAAATCTTTAACCAATAAAGTAAGAGTAACAAAGTAGTTCAACTTTCAACTATGTACTTCAACTTTCAAGCATTTTCAACCAAAAAGGATGATTTCTCAATGAAAAATCTAATATGTAGTTGAATTTTTAATTATAAGCGATCAATGCACAGCCAAAAATGGATTTGTTAAATTTTTAGTTAAGAAAATTAATTAAAAATTTAAAAAAAGAACAAGTTTAAAAAAAAGTCAATCTACAACCAAATAGTAGAATTTTTAATCCAAAATAGATCAATTCTGAACCAAGAATATAATAGTTGACTCTTCAATGAAAAAGAATTAACTTTCAAAGAAAAATAGTTTTTTTTTGTATTAGTTTCTATTATTTTATTTAATTAATCAATTAATTAATTAAATTAAAGAGGGTAAAGAGTGTAATAAGGGAAAGAGTGTGTAATCGGTATATAGATACTTTACTTGTAAAACATAATCACTAATATTAATTTTGTCAAACATAAAAAAAATATTTTTAATTAAATAAATTAAATTAAAGGTGTTGAAGAGGGGAATAGGTCAAAGAGTGTAAAATCTGTATTTAGATTCTTTACTTGTAAAATAAAATTACTAATTTTCATTTTTTCAAGTATTTCAAAAAATTCTTATTCATATTTATATTTTCCCCCCATGTCAGAAATTCAGAAATTCGAAGCATTTTCAGTTTTAAAATATGCCAGTTGTAATACTTTGAATTGTTTTATTTGTAAATAAGCATTGTTTCATCCTTCAAGGCTTGAATTTTAATATCGAAATGAGAAAAAAAATTGGTTTGCAACCCGGAAATATAGTAATAATTGAAAAAATCTTTTTGTTTTGTTTATGTAGAACTTAAATTTTATAAGAGTATCAAACAATCTCTGTTTTTTCAAAAGAATTTAAAATTAATTCTAATCCTCCATTTATTTATTCTTCCAAAAGAATATTAAATTCTTGGAAATAATTTTTTCCACGTATTTTCGAGGTCATATGAACTTTTAAAGATTTGGTAAATAGAGAGAGCATTAAAAATAAGTTTATTATCTTAGAACTAATAAAGAATTTGAATTACCTCCAGTTTTATCTCTGCCGAGGCACATGAGGATGCTTTTGGCCTTTTTTCTCTTTTATCTTCTCGTACCAGTTCTTATCCTCAAGAACAATGTGGCGTAGATTACAAATATCGTTGCAGTCTTGCGTTGTGCCTTATCACTAAATTCTGCGGTTCGTCTTATCAGTCCGCTCAGTACCTACATACTGTGTGCACCTAAACTTTAATAATAGAAATTAAAAAAAAAAACTCAAAATTTTTAATCTTATTTATTTATTCGTATAATTTATGGAAAAATTCAAGTTAAACAAAAAATCATATTTTATATATTTATATATTATTCATATGGAATCTAATATTGTTTATCATACCACTTAATTTTGTTCTTTTAATTTCCAGGTAAATTATATAATAATAAATTTAGGGTGTCTTTAAGGAACTCCAGAAATTCTTTGCCCCTTAAAAAATGCGGGAAAATTCCGGGAATTGGTGAGCAGATCCGGAAAATCTATAGTTATACATTTAAATTAGAAATTTTTATTTTCTGCGTAAAATTATACGATTTAATAGGAAATATTTTATATTTACTGACCAAAACATGGCACAGGCAATAAATTTATCTACTAATGTCAACATAAAAGTCAAACTTCCGCTATTTTATGTCGAGAAGTTTGTTATTTATAAACACGGCATTTGGGAAAAAGAATTTTTTTTCCAGTTAAAAACCATTTTTAATTCAAGCAATAAATCATTTACACGTGCAAAATGGGAGCTCTCAAAATTGTGAACAACTTGAAATTAAATTCGGTTAAATTCGAAATTTTTAAATTTTATAAATTGAACATTTGAAAGATTCCTAGTTAAAAAAAATATAACTCCACTTTATAATTTTTAATATTCTGAATTGACGAATGAATCTATAAAATTCTAATTGTTAAAAAGTATATTAGTTTGAACAAATTTCATGAATAAAAAATTAGTTAATTTTATAATATTAATATGTCATATTAAAATTATTGAATATTTTAATATTTTTTATTTCTCAAGTAAAATCTACAAACTGATTATTATTTTTATAATTTACAATTATATTTATTTTAATAAATAATAATTTATATTTTTTTGATTATACAAAATTTATATTTAATAAAATTGATGATACAAATTTAAAATATATAAAGTTTGAATGATAAGAAACTTATTTTCTGGATCAAATAATAATATCGTAATTGCACCAGCTAAAATTGGTAAAGATAATAATAATAAAAAAATAGTTGTTAAAAAAATAGATCATACAAACAAAGGAATTTTATTTATGTCTATCAAATTAGGACGTATGTTTAAAATTGTTTTAATAAAATTAATTAAACCTAAAATCGAAGAAATTCCAGTTAAATGTAAAGAATAAATTGTTCAATCAACAGAAATACCTGGATGACCAAAATTTGAGGAAGTTATGGAAACATTAAAAATTGAACAATTTAAAAATTCGTTAAAAATTTAACGTTCAAAGTTTAAATTTAGCACTCCGAAATTTTAACGATTTTTAGTTTTGCAATTTGATTTAGAATTTATCATTTTAAATAAACAGTCAAATATTGCTGAATATTTTTTAAAAATTTATTTGTTTTATAATTCTTTTTTTTTTAATGAACTGATAAAAAATGGAATATTTTAGACTAAAACGATACTTGAATATAGGATTTGAAACTGAATAAAAGTATTTAATTATGAATCTATTGTTTGAAATTTTTTAAGAAATGAAAATTGTTTATAATTTTCAACCGGACCTTCAGATTTGTTTAACTACTGAGGCTTTCGAATTGAAATAGTTCAATTTTTAACGTTGAAATTTGTAAATTGTTTAGTTTTCAACAAATTCAGAATCAACGCATGTAAGGTGGGAGTTTTTTCAATTAATTAATTTAAATTTTGTTGTACTTTTTGTATGTTTCGTTTTGAGTTATAATTGATTTAGACGGCGCATATTTTATATCAAACATTTTTTCACAAGTTTAAGAAAAATAATAAGATTAAAAAAATATTAAATAAAATAGCAAAAACAATTTATTAAAATAAGTAACTTTTTTAATACTATTTTTTAACATTCACTACCAGCAAGAACAGTGAAGTTTCCAAATTTTAAAAAGAGAAATCTATTCAATCACTCGAAATGCCACAAATTTTATATCACATGATGATATAATTGATTTTACAAGACGACCCTGAATTCGTTCAAAATTAAAGAATTTACAGATTTTAACGTTAAAAATTGTACGGTATCAATTGAAAAGCCTTAGCATTTAAACAAATGCAAACGTCTGATTAAAATTATTACATAAAATATTTTCATTTTTAAAATAACTTCAAATTAATAGATTCATAATTGAACGCTGATGATGATTCTTTATCTGAAAAAGTTGAATTTTGAATCAAAAAGATGAATTTTTAACCAAGAAACTTAATTTCTACCGAAAAATATGAATTTTGAACAAAATACATCAATTTTCAACTAAAAAAGATAAACCAAAAATTGAGTAGTTGAATTTTATGTCACAAAAATTAATATTCAACCAAAGAGACGAATTTTTAATTGAAATAATGGAATATAAAATAGGAATAATTACATGTTCAGTTAAAAAAAGATATATTTGTCTACAAAAAAAAACTCATTTTCAAAAAATAGTTATATTTTCAAAAAAAATGATAAATTTTCAACTAAAATGATGAATATTCAACTGAAATGCTTGAATTTTAAACCAAAAATATGAATTTTCTACAAATATGATGAATCCGTAACAATAATAATGAATAATTAACTGTAATACTTGAATTTTCAAACAAGAAGATACATTTGCAAACAAAAAGATTATTTTTCTGCCAAAGAAGAAGATTTTTCAATAAAATACATGAATTTTCAACTAAAAAAGACAACTTTTTAACTATATGTTTGAATTTTGAACTGAAAAAGATCAATTTCCAACCAAAAATGGAATAGTTAAAATTTCAGTTAAAAAAATTAATTTTCAACCAAACTGATGAATTTTCAACTAAAATGATGAATCTTGAACTGGAATAGTTGAATTTTAAATGAAGAAGATGAATTTTCAACTAAAATTACGATTCTTTAAGTGGAAAAGTTGAATTTTCAATTAAAAATATGAATTTTCAACCTAAAAGATTATTTTCTATAAAAAATATGCATTTTGAACAAAATACATACACTTTCAACTAAAAAAGATCGATTTTGCACCAAAAATTGAGTATTTCAATTTTCTGTTAAAAAAATTAATTTTCAATGAAGGAGATGAATTTTCAACTAAAATAATGGAATATAAAATAGGAATAGTAACATTTTCAAACAAAATTATAAATTTTTAACTAAAATTATGAATCTTTAACTAGAATAATTGAATTTTTGATAAAAAGGTGACTTTCCAAACAAGAAGATTAATTTCTAGCAAAGAAGACGAATTTTCAACTAAAAAAGTAATTTTTCAACCAAAAATTGAATAGTTAATTTTTTAATTTAAACAATTATTGTTCAACCAAAGATATGGATTTTTAACTAAAAGGATGTAATACTCAACTAGAATAGTTACATTCTGTTGAATTTTCAAGGAAAAAGATGAATTTCCAATGAAGAAGATATATTTTGTACCAAAAAGAACAAATTTTCAACAAAAAATAGAATAGTTCAATTTTCAGTTAAAAAGATTAATTTTAAACCAAACAAAAAAAAACGAATTTTTAACAAAATAGTTAAATGCAGTAATATAAAGCTAATTTTACAAATTGAGAATCATTGTTATTCAATTTTATATTGGAATTAAAACAAATTATATAAAAATTCTCTGGCAATTCCAGGTTTTCCAGGCACGGTAGACACCCCGAATATTATTTAATAATGTGTGAAATTGAGGCATATATATCAAAAGAGAAACCCGGAAAAAATGTTAATTCCGATCCGGGAATTTCGCAAGACACCCTTTTTTTTAATTATATAACATATATAATACGAAAAAAAGTTACAATCAATCAATGACGTCCTAATTCATTTTGGAGAATTTATAAAAAATGTGTATGGTTTGAGAGAATTTCAGAACTATCAAAGTGTTAGATGGTTAGATTAGAGTTTGAGTGGTGATGGTCATTACTCATTAAGAGCATAAAAATTATAATTTTCTCCCTAGGGTTGACCTCCGGTACCCACCGAATTCTTGTATCATTACATAGGCTTGAGTTTAACGCTCGAACATGCAATTAGTTAATTAAAACATGCATGCGAGTCACAAGTCCTACACGTATTCTCTAATTTGTGCACCACCCACCCAACTTCACTGTCTGCAATTCAGGAATACTTTAAACTCACTTTTTAGCCACGGAATTTTGTGGACAGGATAATTATAAAATACGTAAACTACGAGGAGAATGTAAGTTCCAGTTTTCCAACAATTAATTTTCTAATAAACATCATGAAATACAAATTTCAATAAATTATTAGACCATCATTCAAATGTTAGACAACAAATTCCAGTAATTTATCGGCTTTCAGTAATTTTTTCGGATCATTCAAATTAAAAAATTGTAGCTTGGTCAAATAAGAATTTCCCGCTGCAAAGGGGCCACCCTGAATTATTCTATAAATTTATTCGAGTTAAATTTAAATTTATTGTT
Organism: Andricus grossulariae; assembly: GCA_011634705.1. Classification (NCBI taxonomy): domain Eukaryota; kingdom Metazoa; phylum Arthropoda; class Insecta; order Hymenoptera; family Cynipidae; genus Andricus; species Andricus grossulariae. The sequence goes on from JAABKJ010001056.1 coordinate 18,484, forward strand.
ATCATATTGTATTAATTGAATTTCTTTAAGTTACTTACTTCTTATAAGGACGGAAATTTAAGTTTATAATCCAAAAGTTTTATTTATGAAAAACTATCATTTTAAGATTCAAGACCTCAAAACTGAACCATTTTAAATTTAAAGTAGTTTAAAACTGAATTATAAAAGTAAAACATTCAAATTCGATCAATTCGAAGTTCAAAGTCTTCCCGAGAAATTCGGGGAGTTGGAAAAGGGGGTGGACTGGTTGTCCCGAAAATTCGGGACGACTAGCCAAGCTTATGAAAAATATTTGATTACTCATCCCAAATTTCGGGACAAGACACTTCGTAAAAAAACATTTAAAATTGTAGATTTAGTAATCAGTATACCTATTTCTATAATAATTATACAATTTTAAGTACGAAAAATAATTTAATACTGGAATAATTCTCACTTTAAATTTTTTAATTTCAAAGCCTTCTGAATTCTGGGTTGCTAAAAAATTCTAATTTCGAAATTTCCTGACTTTCCCCTGACCAATTTTTTATTTTCCCTGAACGTTCTAAAGTTTTCTTCTTGGTATAAAACCACCCTTGCACCTAGGAGATCAATAATGTTAATGGAAAAAAATATTTGTTTCTAAATTTATTTTAATCACCTTTAGTGACAACAGTCATACAGAATTTTATAAGAAGCCATTTACAAATTACGTAAGGCATACGTAGAATACATTAATATACATACATAAAATACATTAATACGATTCAACCAAATTGTTGAGTTTTCATCTCGAAAATATAAATTCTGAACCAAAAATGGAAGAATTAAATTTGCAGTTAAAACAATTACTTTTCAATAAAGAAAAAATTAATTTTCAACTTGAAATAGTTAATATTTCCACCGAAAAATGTTTTAATTTTCAATCAAAAACAGTTGGATTAAATGAAAAATACAATTTTTCAACAAATTAGTTGAATTCTCAACCATACCAGACTAATTTTCAAAACAAACGAGGAATTTCCAACAAAAGAGTTCAATTTTCAACCAAGAAAGATTTTGCAGTCAACAAAGATTGAGGTTGAATTTTCAAGCCAAAATGACTAATTTCCTGCAAAACAGTTGAGTTTTCGACCCGAAAATTTGAATTTTTAAGAAAGAAGTTGAATTTTCAACACAAAAATATGAATTTTCTACTAAAATAATTCAATTTTTAACCCAAAAAATACGATTTTTCAACAAAAATGATGAATCCACAACGAAAATAGGATCGTTGAATGTTCAATAATAAAAAAAAATAATTTTCAACAAAATAGAATAAATATTAAACGAAACAGTAAAAATTTCAACCAAACAAATCAATTTTCAACGAAAAAGATTACATTTTTACCAAAAAAGATCAATTTTCCACACAAAATGTTATAGTTAAATTTTCAATTCAAGAAATGAATTTTCAACTAAAAAAGATCAATTTTTAACCAAAAATAGAGTACTTAAATTCTCAGTAAAATAAATTTTCAGCCGAAAAAAAAAGAATTTTACGTAAAAAAGTTAATGTTTCAATCAAAGAAATGAATTTTTAACAAAAAATAGAATAGTTTAAGTTAAAAAAATTAATTTTCTACCAAATAAAATAAATCTTTAACAAAATAGTTAAATTTTTAATCAAACATGAATTTTCATCCAGAAAGATTCAATTTATATAGAAAAGATCAATTTTCCACAAAAAGTGGAATAGTTACATTTTCAGTGTAAGAAATGCATTTTCAACTAAAAAAGATGAATTTTCAACAAACAAACAAAAAACGAATTTTTAACATAAAAGTTGGATTTTTAACTAAAGTGAATTTTTAACTAAAAAGATGAAGTTTCAACTAATGAGATCACTTTTCTAACAAAAAATAATTTTTAACAAAGTAGTTAAATTTTTAACCTAAAACAGATCAATTTTCAACTTAAAATAGAATAGTTTAGTTTTCAGGTAAAAAATAAATTTTCAACCAAATAAAATGGATTGTCAACGAAATATTTAGTTCAATTTTTAACCAAGGAGATTAAATTTCTATCAAAAAAGATAATTTTCCATGCAAAATGGAATAGTTAATTTTTCAGGTGACAAAATTATTTTTCAATTTAAAAAACCTAATTTTCAACCAAAGAAATTAATTTTCAACCAAAAAGATCATTTTTTCACCAAGAAGATTATATTTCAACCAAGAAGATTAATTTTCTACCAAAAAAGTTTATTTTTTCTTAACAAAATACATACATGTTGAACCAAATATTTGATTTTTTAAACTAAGTTAAATTTTCAACCAAAGAAATTAATTTTCAAGGAAAAAGATTAATATTCTACCACAAAAGACGAATCTTCAACAAAATACACGAATTTTCAGCCAGTTAATTGAGTTTTTAACGGAAGAAGATATAATTTAAACCAAACACAGAATAGTAAAAATTTTTATTAAAAAAATTAATGTTAAAAAAATAGTTAAATTTTGAACAAGAAAGGTTTTAAACTAAAATGATGAATCATCAACAAAAACTGATTTTTTAACAAAATAGTTCCAATTGCAACTAAGTACTAGAATTTTCAACCAAAAAGTATAACTTTTTAAGAAAATTGTTGAATTTTCAACAAAAAAATTAAATTGACTTCAACGTCAGTTTATTGAAAATTTTCTGTCAGGTTTTCTCTGACATTCCCTGACCAGTTTTAAATTCCCTGACTTTCAGGAATTCACTGACCTGTAACAAACCTAAAATTATAGGCTTTATTTTTTTAAATAAATTTTCAAACTCGAAAATTATATACTTTATGATTCAATATACTTGAAATAGAACAATTTTACATTGGAATATGTATTTAAATTTAAAGGATTTAAAATGGTGTAATATTTTTCAATTTGATCAAATAACCTTGAAATGATGATGAAAATTAATATTAATTAAAGTTAAAGTTAAATTTAAAGTTCACAAAATTTTAACAATTTCAAATAGAAACTTCATAAATTAGTAGATCTCTACATTATTATCGTTCAAAATTGAGCAGGATTATGCGCAATTATTTTGTTTCTGAGTCAAAATCTAAAAACTTTTCCAATCTGATAATTTCAAATTAAAGTATTAAAAATTACAGGACAATTTCTCTTTCGAATCATTTAAAATATTGTAGAATTAAAAATTGAATCATTTCAATTAAAGTAGTTTGAAATTAAACAATTTGAAATTAAAAGCCCTTCCAAGATGGATAATTTCAGATTGAAATAATCAAATTTTATAACTTTAAAATAAAATACTTAAAAGTCAAACCATTTTAAATTAAAAGTTGAAAATTTAAAAGGTACGGTTAAAAATTGTACAATATTAAACTAAAGACTTTAATAGTTGTGAAATGTTGCGTTTAAAGCATTTATAATCAAACAATCTTGAATTAAAAGTCGTCAAATCTAAAAAAAAAAAAAAATTAAAACATCGTTATTTGGAACGGATTAAAATTGTGCAATTTCAAATTCGAATTATAGGAATTTTTTTCCCTAGTTATATTATCATTTTTTCAAAGTAATGTTCATTGTATAAGAATACTATATTAAACAATTTAAAAATTTGTTTAAATACAGTTGAGATTAATAAAAAGATAAACTTTATATAAATGAAGATTGATAATTAAATAAGAAGTAATAATGAAATCAAAAATGCAGAATCACATTAGAATAAAAGGAGCCACTGTATAGTTGTAGAATGTAGACCTTCAGATTTTAACGATTGACTCTATGAAGCATGTGCATCACTAAGTGTTTACAACTTTTTTACCGATCTCGAATAACGTCATCGACTATGCGAGTACTTCCCAGGCTTTATTAAATGTCTAATTTATTTAGAACTAATTAACAATCTTGTTAATGTCCATTTTTATTTTTTCATAATTTTTCAAATAAAATATTTATTTTTGACTGTAAATTTTGTAGAATTAAATTCTACTTCTTATTAGGAATTTCAAAATATTACTATTTTTGAATATATTTTTTTTATTGCAAACGTAATTATCTGCATAACTGTTTATATGTCACAATCGTTAAAATGATGTATGACGGATTTGCTTTTTGATAAGATCAATAAGATAAGAGATCTATATTATCTATAATTCTATAGTAGCAGAAAGTAAAAATCAAAGTAAATTTCAATAAAAAATATTTACTAAAAGCATGTGATTTTATAATACAAGAATTCATTCCAAGACTTTTGTCGTAAAGAAAATTTAGTTTAAAAAGAAAAACGTCTATTAAAATACAATTTACATATTCGAAGAAAAAACATAATTCTGAAAAGTGTCATATGACTAGTATTTCGAATGACTCATTTTTTAACTTGACTGGCAACTATTTAAATTTATTTATCTGTTTTATTTATTTGAAAATTGTATTTTTACACAAATAATTATGATTAATAATATAAAATCACGGCGTAATTTGTCATAACGTATATATTAAACTAATTAAAAATAAAACTCTTTAACTTACCAGGAATGAAATTCCATTTAATTAACTGAGAAAATGCACTTTTTAGTTTCACTAGGATTCGTACTTTTTCATAGGATTGTGAAAGTAAATTCGTTGAAAAAAACGCACTACTGAGCTTCACGACTCTCGAGTGTCAATCGAAGACTGAACTTTCGTTGAGTCAGAATCTCCACATGCTCCTGAAAAACCTTCACCAGTCACACAAATGTTACTTCACGCATACTGAAGAGGAATCATGAAAAAGGATGTGGGCTGAAGATAATATTGGTTTAGAACGCCCCATCATCAGTTTCAATTCCAAATTTGTAAAAAGCGTTTTCAGAACAAAATATTTATAATACATATTATTGATAGAATCACTGAAAATAAAGAAATTTCAACAATCTTTACTTGAAAGGGTTCAGAATTTGTTAATTTTAAAAAGGGTCATTCCTGGTTTGCAAAAATTTTCACAACAAACAAATTGAAAAAAGAAAGCTTTCCACTGTTCATCTGAATGTAAAAATTCCCAAATTTGCCTCCGTCCACCGCATACAAAACTTAAAAAGAAAAAATGGGTCTCTTCCAATTTAGAAAAACTTCAAAACCAAAATTTCCATCCTTCCAGCTCAATAAAAATTATAAAAAACAAACAAAAAAGCCTCTTCCAATTCAGAAAAAAATTTTAAACAAAAAATTCTTCCCCTAAACTCAACCAAAATGTTAGAAATTAAAGATTATACTTCCAAATCATAAAATATTTAAAACCCAAAATTTTCTAGTTTTAAACCCAATAAAAAGGTTAAAAATACCAAATTTTCCGGTCTTTAACTCAATATAAATATAAATATGCTCATTCCATGAGCATTTTGCTTCCTCATAATTATCAAATAAATTTGCTTCCTCATAGAGGGAGGTTTTCCCTAACAAAATAAAAAAATGGATACTTTCAATATTTTCCAAGCTCATTTCTGTCTTTCCGAAAATTTTATTTTCAGAAAATCAGAGGGCCCGCCAAAATGTCACGCGTCTCGACGACGCGAACAATTACATCAAATACAGTACTGTTATATTCCCAATATAAAAAATCCTCATATAAACAAGGAAACTAATTTTGTTCAAAAATTTTAAAACGATTTTGGTAGGTTATGGTAAATCATGAAAAGTTTCTCAATTTTGGCAGTCGATGCGTCTCGAAGACGCGAACAAATATAGTACATACAAAAATTTCTTCCCTTTCTTTTAATATTAGAATTAACATTATACAATTGAAATTGTAACGTTCAAAGTTGAAATTTAGCACTCTGAGATTTTAACGATTCAAGGCTTTCTATTTCTAAAAATTCAGTTTCAAATTGTTTATTTTGAATATTTAATCTACAACGGCTGATTTTTAATGAACAGTCAAATATTGCTAAATATTAAAAATAGTTATTTTTTGAATACATTTTTTAAAAATAGTATTTGAAATTGAATAAAATCGTTTAATTATTAATCTATTAATTAGAAATTATGGAACAATTGAAATTTACACGCTGAAAATTCAACGATTATAATTATTATTTATTATTTAACGATTATAATGACTGATTTTTAATGAACATTCAAATATTGTTAAATAATAAAAAAGGTTCTTTTTCTTAATAAAAATTTTTTGAAGTAGAATTTGAGATTGAATAAAAGCTTTTAATTATGAATCTATTAATTAGAAATTATGGAACAATTGAAATTGAAACTTTCAAAGTTAAAATTTAGCACTCTGAAATTATAACGATTCAAGGCTTTCTATTTCAAAAAATTCAGTTTCAAATTATTTATTTTTGAATATCTTATATTTCATTGCTGATTTTTCATGAACAGTACAATATTGCTAAATATTAAAAAATGGTTATTTTTGTAATTTAAAAATTTCAAATTCAGTGGGTTAAAAATGGAATATTTAAGACTGAATCAATATTTTAATAGGAATTGAAATTGAATAAAAGCGTTTAATTATAAATCTATTATTATAAATTATTTAATAATTGTCTATGAAGTTTTAATCGTACGTTTAAATTTGTCTAGCTACTAGGGCTTTCGAGTTGAAAAAGTTCAATTTTGAACGTTAAAATCTGTATAACTTTTAAAAATTTTGAAGATTCAGAATCGTTTGATAAAATCAGTTATTATTCATTTTTTAACACTCGAACTACAGTTCAGGTTTACAAATCATTAATTTATTTTTACAGTTTATCAACTTCAAACTTTTTTTTTAAATTTTCAAATTCAAACGCTTTTAATTTTTAAGTCTTCAAAATTGCATTTTAAAATTCTTTAAATTTAAAAAGTACGTTAAAAATAAGACATATAATGGAAAAATTGTAAAGCGATTTTAAAATTACGCATTGTAAACTACGTGATTTAATAATTTAAAAAGTTAACAATTGAACCTAAAATAAAAAAAAAGTTTGTAAATGTGTAAAATTCCTGAGTAACAGATCAATTCACCGTCAATTATAACCAGTTTAGAATCCATCTGTGTAAATTTAATTTCTAAATTTGTGTAACATTTCTTCGTAAACAAATTTAAAATCAATTTCTAGCGTTCTGAAATTGTTCTTAAACATTTGTTCACTCTTTCAGAAAAGTCGCTTAGAAATTTAAAGAATTAAAACGATAAAATATCATGCACAAATGTTTTACATTTAAAACTCGATTTACGAGTTTTACACTACTTAAATCATTAAATTATTATTTTAAATCGTAGATAATTCCTTGTTTCTAATTGCTGACACATAGCTCGAGTCATTTGAACGATTCTGTTAAGCCCAGAGTTAACCAAGTTCAGGACATTGTGACTCATTGACATCCGAAGAATCGGAAGAATCACATTTTCTTCGTGCAAGAGATTGAAACTTGATTTATTTAAATCAAATCCTATTCAGCATTACTTACTATTTAAAATACGATATTAATTAATAAAATAATACTATATTAATTAATATTAATAAAAAACTTTAAAATAATTCTCAAAAAGAATGTAAAAAATAAAAATACAATTACTAAACAGGCAATACTGAAAAATTAACATTTATTTATTATCTCGCCTAGGACAGGTACATCAATGTTCTGCGTTTACTTAGCAGTCATATTTGGAGCTTTGGAAATAATAATCTTAGGTCCTATTCACGAAGCAATCACGTTTGTGATCTGATCACATACAGCACACAAATAATATAAAAGAGTATTGACTTTTATTTGAGACTTTTTTTTTCTCATTCGTCCGAGTTTTCGTTAAAAAGAAAAAAGAAAAAAATGAAATAATTATCGACTAATTAAAACTGTAAGGAGTAATATAAAATAAAATGTGCCACGGAAATGTTTAAGACTTTCTTCACAAGTCTCTCAGTAATACTTTCTTTGTCTGATACTCTTAGCTCGTAAATTATAGAGATGATTGGTTAGTTATAAATTTTCGAAGAAAATCTATGAAATAAAAGTATACGGTAACTAAACGGTACAAAACCTTGATTGAAGTTCTTCATCTTCTTCGATCAACATTGATCCTTAACCTACACATCTAAAAAAACCTTGGATGATTGTTTTTTCTTCTTAGTGAAGAAAGTTAACGATATTCAAAATCGAGATCGGTCGTAGTTTTTAAGACAGAGCAATGCCACGTCCTGAAAATAGAAGATACCACAGTTTTAATATTAAATTATTATTAAATAATAGGTATTAAAACAATTGCTAACTATTAATAAAGAAAACGAAGCGATTTCCAACACAAATGAAGAAAAAAGTCGGATAACTTCCTTATAAATATCAAAAGTTCACGTGTAATTACATGTATTGTGATGTTATAATATTTAAACAAAATAATATTTTTGTAACTTAAGGTGTCGTGTAAAAATGAATGAAATTAGATTACAATTGCTTCAGACGCAGATTTGTTTACCATGATAGTTTCAATTTTTTATTAACAAATCTTTGGTTTATTATTTTTGATATTCTGATTTTTAAATAACTCTTAGATATAGTGTTTAATGTCTTTGGTATTAACTATTAATTAACTAAGTGTCTCGTCCCGAAATTCGAGATGAGTAGTCAAATATTTTTCATAAGCTTGGCTGATTCTCACTAGTCCATCCCCTTTTCCAACTCCAGGAATTTTTCGGGAAGACTAGAAGCAGCCATTAATTAATGATTATTTATTGAAAATTACAAAAAAAGCTATTGTTAATCTTTCACATTATAACAGTTTAATTTAAATTACAAGCATTTATAACATAGTTATTGTAAAATCCAGTTATTATTAAAATAAATTCTTTTTAAAATGAATTTTTGTAATACTCTTCGATAATTAATTACTAATACCAAAGCAAAAAAAGTTAATCCACTTTTTTCTACAAATTTGTAATCTTGCAAAATAAAAATTTTTTTACTTCAAATGAAGTTTTCCCAAGAATCTCAAGAACATTTTTGTATTCTCTTGAAACCTTTCAAAATTCTCAAGACGCTTCTAATTTTTGTTTGGAAATCTTCCAAAATCCACCTTTTATTTTTTCATTTTTTTGAAATCTTTTCAAATTTTAAATTATTTTTGAAAGAAAAAAATTTCAAACTCTGCAAAAACTTACATTTTCTTTAAAATTTTTTGATAATGATTCTACTTTTTCCTAAATTAAAAAAAAGCTCTTATAAATTTCTAAACCTTCTAAGTATCTTTTATAATTATGGTACTTTTCTTATTTTTTTTTTATTCTGCATAATTAGAATTGCCTTGAAATCATTTGGATTCTTTATTTAACAATTTTGGTAATCTTTTGAAATATTCTCTTGAAATAATAAAAAAAAAAAATAATTTCAAATTTTCCCAGAAATCTTAAGGAAATGTTTTCTATATCTTCGAACCTTTCAAAATTCACATTTTCCAAAACTTTAAATGTGATTCCCTGGTCGAATTTATATTCTCGATTCTCATTTTTTTTTTTAATTCCCGGCAATTTCTTAATTTTCCCGGTTAGTAGACATCCTGATATGGGCACAAAAAAAAATAATTACCACGTCCAGCACCAGGTCGAGGTTCGTTATTTTTTCTTCGCGAGGCGTATCCCCTTCCAACAGAAACTCCCAAACTTGGGAATTCCGACTCGTTGTAAGTATGTTCATCTTCTTTCTGTTTTCCTGCGATATGAGCGTGACCTAGAAAAATAAAAGCAAACAAGAAAAAGCTCAGAAAAGTTCTCGAATGCAACAAAGTCCAGTTTTTCAATGAATAAGAGATTAAACTTACTTATCGAGTGTGGGCGACGCAGTGGTATTTGATACTCCTGAAAATAACAATCAATCATTGAATATTAGAATTTAGAAATCTAAAATTTGTTCAAAACAATTAAATGGTAAAAATACCTTAGGTGGAGGAACAATAACAGGAGCAGGTTCAGGTTCAGCTGGAGGAGAATTAGCTAAATCTCCATACTTAATGACTGTCACAGTCCTCTTGTCGTTCCTACGTTTCTGTTCATCTGCATCCGTCCGTTCAGAAACGCTTGTCCGGTACTGTTTGCTTACCTGCAAAATAAAATATTTTTTTTTTAAAGCTGTTAATGAGTCTAGCACTTCTTAAGAACAAAATTCAAGGTCTTTTCTATCGGTTCCAGGTCAAAAAATGAAGATTTTCCAGGCTGAAAAATGTGTACATCAAATAATGAAATAACCATTTTTGCTACATGTAAAAATGAGCCATGGCATTTTTCTTAATTTTGTTCGAACATAAGTGTCCATTAAAAAAAATATTCCCATGTTTTGAAATCTTTTTAAAATTGTTTGAATATGGTATACACTCAAAAGTTGAGTTGCAAATTCTTCGAAAACCCATAGAAGTCTATAAAATAATTAGTAGAGGCATCCAAAAAATGCCATGAGATCTCTTTAAATATTCTATGATCACTTGAACAAGACATTTACAATCTTTTTCGCTAAACACTTTTGCAGTCTCAGAAAATAAGTTATTGTATAACAATAATTAATAAAAAATAAATTATATTATATATCCTTATTTTTTTCAGCAGGGGGTTTTCCCGGATCGAAAAGAACATTTTTCCCGGGTTTTTCTTGTGACATATGTGTTTTGATTTCGCACCTTATTATTAGTTTTAAAAAAAGTACTAAAATATACTAAAAAAGTTTACAAAATTACATTCTATTATGAGGATCGGTATGAGTTTACCAAGAGGACCGTATGTTTTTGAAGAAAATACCTTGAAATGAAAAGTCAAAACATCATATGAGAAAAATTAAACATTTATTAATTCTGAACTTAAATTTATAGCAAGACAGGACAGTGTATATTCTAAGGGAAATTTTAGATGAAAAACGGGCAGTAATAAACATCGATTTCGGGCAGTCCTAAAGTTGTTTAAAAAATAATTAATACTATGTATTAAAAAAATAATAAATATAGATCAAATCAACAATAAATATACGTAAGTATCAACATTTAGCACATTCGAGAATGATGACTTTAATGACCCTTTTTTCGTGTTTTTTTTTTAGTATTACGTTAAGAAAGAGAGATTAACTTCAAAACTCAATTATTACGCAAAATATTGTCAAAACATCTCTGTAAATAGTGATTAATAATTCGTCTTCTATTGTACAATGATAACTGCCATGAGTTCAATTACCTTTTTTTTTACCATATCAAGAAGGCGAATAGCCCATCGAGCAGTATTCGTATTTCGTTAGAATATATCCTGAGGCAGGAAGAACGTTTTGAAGGGATGTAAGGTATAAAAATTGTGCTGATTTTTCCTTGAATTCTGCCAATGTCTGAACTTTGAAGAAATAACTTTTAAACATTCAACAATTTTTTATACTTGAACAATGGATTAATAAATTATTTTACATTTAAAAATTATCACGACTTGTTTGTCTTTGTTTAAATCTTGGTAGAATCAAAGGAAAAATCATTTTATTACCCACACTTTTTTCGGAATATTTCTGAAAGAGTGCTGAAAAATATTTCAGCCTAGTATCATACACTAGACGCAGAAATGTTATTTCTTTTACTCTACTTGAAGCAAACAAATATTTAATATTTGTCTTATTTTGTTCTTGTTCTTAAACCTGTGAAAAAATGTTCAATATGAAATATTCGCTATTCAAATTAATGTACACACAAAACGGAACATGCCAAAAAGTATGTATAACAAAATTTAAAAATATTAATTCGAAAAACTTCCACCATATATGCGTTGATTAAAAATAGTATAACAATTACTAAAATAAACGCTAACAAATACATACTTTGATTTTTACAAAAACATCAAAACAATTTATTGGAAAAATACATTTTTTCGACCTTTTTGAATTTTTAATTATTTACCCTAAAACTAATAATTTTAAAAGCATTGTAGCCGCTGGATTGAGAAATAACCAGGAATTTTTGAGACCGGGAAATGACAGAGAATTTATTTTTGTTACCGAGAATTTAAACAATTTTTAGAAGACTCAACATTAAAACAATTTAGCTTCTAATTTAAAAAGTTTATAATTTTTAAACAATCAATTTTTAAAGCTTCTAAGTTAGAATTACTTCAAAATTATATAACTTTCAAGATTTGAAAACGTATTGATTCATTCTTCAATTTAGATTTAGATTTTTTAACTAAAAATCTTCCAACTATTCAATTTATAAGAGTTTAAAATTTAAAGTTTTGTATTTTAACGCCATTTCATTAAAAATTGTTCAACTGAATAATGTGTAAAGCTTTCATTTTATGAGAGTAAATTATTGACCGTTTAAATTAAAACTTGTTTAAGCTTTAATTTCAAAAGTTTAAAATTCAAAAGATTCAAATATAGAACTCAGGACCGTAACACGGTCGGAAATTTACTAGAAAGAATACAAAAATTGTTTGCCTAAACCTAAATGAACTTTCAAAGTTGATTAAATTACATAAAATAAATTTCAGACTTACCCCTGTCATAGATTTGATGCCAATCGTGTCGTGAATTTGCATAATGTTAATTTTCTCGGAGAGAACGCTCATAGTATCACCCATTATACTCTGGTCAGAATGAATTTTTAAAGGGAGATGAACTCCATGCAACATCTCGACGCCCAAATTTTCGCAACAGTAATCGCAGATGGTAAATGCCCATCGCTTTACAATAGACATGCTGCAAAACTGGCTCGTCCCGTCTAAGTTCTTGTGAAACTACAACAGAAAATTTGATTGCATATTTAAATTTTCTTATAAACGAATTTCCGATTTATAAAATAAATCATTTGAAGAAAGAAATGAGAACTTACGTCGCAGTCTAGTCCTGGAGTGAAAGAGAAAGCATCTTTTATGAGTTCGTACTCGGCCATGACTGTATGAAAACTATCAACTATGCCAGCTTTTTGCATGGCTGCGTTTCGCAAATGTTTAAAAAGGACCTCCAGTTCGTAGACTACGAAAGTGTCATCAGGAACATCTGAAAAATACAATAGGTTTGTAATTTGAAGATCCGTCAGAGTACAGGATGTCTACACTAATTCCGGAAAAAAATTCCCTGACAATTTCAGGTGTTTTCCAGGTCTCTCAAGTTTCTTTCAGGTATAATTTTTCATAGTACTGAGCCAATCAAATATTTCGTATTTTCTAAAACAATCGATTGGGAATATGTATACAGTTTCGCGAGTTTATTATAAATCATGTTTTTTCCCAGTTTCCAGGAATTCAATTGTAATATATTTAACTTAGAAAGGTTTGCCCAATTATATTACAAGATACACACACACACACACACACACACACACACACACACAC